>PVKS010011117.1:0-57774 GCA_004027875.1 Aplodontia rufa
GAGCAGGAAGTAATTAAGTGGGTTTGCTGCTGGTCAGTGTCCCAGAAAGAAACATGAGACCTAACATCTTTGCCTCCAAAACCTGGCTGAGCCTTGTAGGAGGCAGAGTGGAGAATGAGAAGAAACCCAGAAGTGGCAGAGCAGGTCTGAGAGCAGGAAGGCGCTGTCCCTCTCTGTGTGGAGACAGGAGGGGCAGTCACACAGCTCTGGAGAACAGACATGGAGATATATGGGGTATTAGGCAGAGGACCCGAGAGAGGCTCCTGGATATTCTAGAAGCATCAGACCAGCCAGGAAGAGCAGCTGGCCTCTGCCCATGCCCCACGAGGGAGCATGGAGTGACCCTGAGACCGACGTGGAAGGTCTTAAGTTCGGGCAGAGTGATGGCTCTGGCTCACCTATGCCAGAGCCATCTGATGGGGCCAGAGACGAGGCACACCTCAGTCAGTGGTGCCACCACTGATGGCGGAGGACTGGATGCTCTGCTCCTTGTCCCCACACCATGTTCCCTGTAAGTTGCTAACAGTGACAACCCTGGAAGGAGATGGCGAAGGGCTAAGGTGAGTGGACATCACCCAGTGCATCGGGGCTTGGGTTGGTTTCCCAAGGTAACCGTCACTAGTGACCACAGATGAAGCAACCCTTGCTAGTGACCACAGACTGGTGCCTGGAAACAGAGATCTCTTATCTTGTAGTTCTGGAGGCCAGAGGTCTAATATCAAGGTGAGGTCAGGGTGGTTCCTTCGGGAGGCCCTGCAGGAGTCCCGCAGCCACCGCGCCTGGCTTTTCATGGTGAACCTCGGTTTGTGGACATGTCAGTCCAGCATCCTCACTGCCTTCTCCTGCATCTCCCACGAGGCCACTCATCACTGGGTTGGGCCACCCTGAGTCCAGGATGACCGCTTCTCAAGATCCCTTCTCATCCCTGCAATAACCCTATTCTCAAATAAGGGCACATCCAGAGGTGCCAGGGTTAGGAGCTGGACGTACCTTTGGGGAGGACATAATTCAAAAGAGGAACTGAGGCAACATCAGCAGCTGTCACGCATGAACTCCCAACCTCAGGGGCTGGGTCGGGAGCTGGCTGTCACTTGCAGAACAGCCCATACTCCTGGCCAGTAGTGGTTTACTCCCAACAGTCACATGGGGACCCAGCCTGCCATCTTCAGCCTGAAGCTCCCAAGGTCACCTTGGCATGGCCAGCCACACAGAAGCTGGAAAAGAGAGGGGGGAAGAACAAGGGAGAACTGAGAGGGCTCAGAAGATACCCCGCTTCTTGCCCACACCTAGAAACCACACCATTGCTTTGCCACATTCTACTCTCAGTGCCCCACAGGGATCCAGCAGGGCTGGGAACCCCGGGCTGGGCAGCGGTTCCCAGGCGTTACTAAACAAGGCCATGAATGCTTGCTAAGCAGCTGGTCATGACAAGCTACACACTCACCTGAGCTAACGGCACGAACCTCATCCTGCCACACAATTCCACAAGTGTTTTCCAGCTCACACCTTCCAGGGACACGTTTAGCCCCGGTCCAGTTCATTCCCACTACTGGAACAAAGCATCATAAACCGGGTGGCTTATACACAATGGAAACTTATTCCTTGAGGCTCTGGAGGCAGAAGGCCAAGGTCACGAGGCCACAGGATCAGTCCTCACCTGTGGCAATGCATGAGGCAGCACTCTGGGTCTTTTTGATAAAAGCAATGATCCCATCCATGGGGCCTCTCAAGGGCCCTGCATTCTAACGTCATTGCATTTGGGATAGGGTTCCAACATATGCATTTAAAGGTGACATTCAGACCACGGAAGACCTTAAACTGGGGAAAGTTATTCCCCTTGCCTCTAAATGCCAGGAGGAGGGCTCCAAAGAGGGAAATGGGGGGAGAAATCACCATTGTGGACCGGTAAGGGCACTGTTCTTCCTCCTCTTGGGGCATTATTGACAATCCTGGGACCCCAGAGGAGAGCAGAACTCATGACTGTCCTGTTTTCACTAAGCCAAGGTTGGCAGCCGCTGCAGCACTGACCATCACAAGGTATGTGGCAGCGCCTGGCTGCTGGCCACGAGGCGAGAGCAGCACCTCCAGACACTGACCAATGTCATCTGAAGGACAATTGAGAACCCCCGCTCCAAAGCCACAGACTGCTGGAGGAACAGAACTTACAAAGCTCAGCACCAGCCACGACGCATGCCACGGGTGCAGCGACAGTTCAAAAACAAACAAGTTAAATACTTTTAATCATGTGACTCATGTAACTTAATATATTCAAAATATTATCATTTCAACAAGCACCCAACATTAGAAGCTATAGCAGTGTGTGTCCTGTAGCCATTCGTTTCTCCTCGTACCATTCTTAGAAACTCAGTGTGCACCCAGCACCTAAACCACACCTCAGGCTGAACGGGCCACATTTCAAGTGTCCAGCAGTCACACAGGCTTGTGGCCCCTGTCTTGGCCTGCGCAGGCTGGGAGCAGGTGGGCGTCAGGATGAAGCCACAAGACCAGAGTCCAGCAAGCAGTAAGCAACTCCAGCACAGTAGCTAGGTGAATTAAGTGCTGGGCTCTCTGAGCCTCCGTGTTCTCACCTGCATGGAACAACGGTACTTTCTGTATGGGTTGGAGTGATGATGACTCCAGGAAGAACAGAGCCCTCCCTGCTGCACCCTCACAGCGAGCACAGCAACCTGGAGCCTTTGCTAGCCCACTGTTCATCACCATAAGAAAATGCTGAGGCTGGGCGCTTTGTAAGGAAAAGGGGCTTATTTAGTTCACAGTTTGGGAAAAATCCAGGACTGGGCAGCTCCATCGAGTCAGTCTCTGGTGAGGCCCCCGTGGCTGCATCACGCTACCAAAAATGGCACCATGGTGGGAGAGCGTGCAAAAGGGAGATTGCTGGTGAGACAGGAAGGTGCACCTGGAAGGGGCACTCCTGCTCTTTCATAGCAAGCTTCTCTCCAGAATTAACCAGCAAGAATGAGCTAGATCCCCTGATGACATCCCACTCTTAAAGGCCTACCACCTCCACATGGCTACCCTGGGGACCAAACTTGCAACACATGAACCCTTGGGGGACAAACTGCATCCAAACCATGGAAGTGCTCTTTAGGTGTTAGCCCCTTCCTCCGAGGGATCGCTGTCTCCAGAGCAAAGGGTGGGCAACCTCAAGAGGGCCACCGCTGGCACTCCGTAGTGACCCCACTGACCAGCTCTGCCCTCTGCCTCTGGAAACAGCACACACCAAGGCCTTAGCCCCACCAGGTCTCCTCCTCCAGGCAGCAGGAGTCAACCATGCACTTCCCTGTTTATTTGATAATAAAAGTGCTTTTCCTAGAGTGCAATCGAGAGGGGGAGTGGGGAAGGATAGCATGTGTGTGGTGTCTCTGGTATTAATAGCACCGAGTGCCACATGCTATGACAGTGATGAAAGTGGGGATGGACTCAGGCCCCCTCTTTTCTGGGAGGCAATGCTCCCCCTTGCAAACAGAAAATAAACACAGCCCTGGTGGAGCACAAATGCCAATAACTGTGAAATTTTGATTAAATAATAGATATGTGTTCAGAAGCACTTCTTTATAGTATGTGATTAAGAAAGATAACTAGACATTCTTGCAGCCCTAATGATAATAATTACCACAACACATAAGTGCAGAATATGACACCAGAAAGGCCATTATTAACCTTTCCCAGGGTTATTTTTTGGGGTGTATTTTTGACACCATGGACACCAGCATTCAGAAACTAAATAAAACTATAGCTGAAGCAATTACCCTCAGCAATTGCCCTGATCCAGCCTGGGATCAAGACGGGGGTGTGAGAAGGGGAGAGAGAGAAAAAAGACAGTATGCAGGGGGCATAAAAAGTCTTTTATACAAAACAGATGCTTGTTTAATATCGAACATCTGGCCAGTCTTATAAAGATTTGTATTAACATTTCTGCAACTGTCAGTAATTCAGGAAACTGACAGAGCTTCCCTGCTTAAATTTTTGCTATAAATAACAACCTTAGACCCAGGCTTTTTTTTTTTCTGTGTGCCTGTATTTTTGGTCTCTGACATCTGATACTCAACTGCTCAGTACTTCCTGGCCTGCCCAGAGGACAGAGAGGCTAGGTGGCTGCTCTAGAATCTCACCTTCCTATACTTCCCTCAAGAGCTGCCCAAATATCCCCCACCCCACTCCAGTAATGACTGGCCTCAACACCACTCAACTTTACTCTATACCAAGTATATCCATCAGCTTTTGCTGCATAACAAAACACCCAAAATGGGGTAGTTCCAAACATTTCCTTTATTTATGACTTCATGAGAGCTGGGAGGCAACATGGGCTGGGCTCCACTGAGCGGTTCCTTTGATCCAGTCTAGGCTCACTCATGCGTTTGCAGTCAGCTTCCAGGTTGGCTAGGCCTTGGCTGGTCTAGGACAGTGTCTACTGGGGTGACTCATCTCTGCTTCATGTGCTCTCTCACCCTCCAGCAGGCCAATGACCCTTGGCTCCAGAGCAAGGTCTCTGGGAGGGACACCTGGGCGAACACTCCATGTTCACCACATCACACAACTAAGAAGGGGTGGAGTCAGGACTCAAGTCCCCTGCACATCAGACTCATGCAGATGAGAAAGAGCAAATGGACATCTGGAGCAGGAAGAAGTGGTGGGGGCAGCCCAGGTGGGCCAGAGCGAATCCTCGAGTGGGTACAATGAAAGGCCAATGGGGACAGACTCTGACCTCAGACATCAACTGCTAGGGTCTTTGTTCTGTTCAGACCCAACCCAAAATCATCATTGTTGTCACCACCACCACCATCACCTCATCAACCAAAGCTGAAACATGCTAGAAAGTTGGGGCAGGTCACTGGGTTCATGATCATGTGACAGCGTGGAAAAAAGATCCAATTAGCCAAAATTTTTGCAAACACAGCAGCTACAGTGTCTTATTTAAGGAGGAAACGAGGACGCAAACAAAAGGAGGGTTTGGGGGCTGAAAGTGTCTGCCTTCCAGGGTGGCATTTTCTAGTGACTGTCTCTGCAAAGAGCCTCCTGCTGGCGTCTCCCAGCAGGCACGTGGGCACCCTGGGTTGGAGATGCTATAATGGGGTCTTGGTGTCACAGGGACAGGAAGCCAGTGATACAGAACCTCTGAGTCACTCCAGAGCAAAAGAGGAAATCAGATGGCAGAGCTTTAAGGGACATCATCTAGTGCGTAACTGTCCCTGCCTTCACTTTACTGATGAGGAAACTGAGGCCCAGAGAAGGCAAAGGTCTTCCCCCAGACAAGGGTTCTCAGCTGTGCACTGCATTCAGGGCCAGATAGGTCTTTGTGGGTGGAGGAGAAGGGGAGAATCTGTCCTGTACACCATGGCAGCATCCCTGGCCTCTACCTACTAGATGTCAGGAGCATTACCCAAGTCCTACAATCATGAATATATCCAGAACTGCCATCTGTCCCAGTGGGCCACAACCACCTCCACTGAGAACCACTGCTTGAGGTCAGACATCCAGGTCACAGCACAGACAGGCCACCTGCCCATGAGCCACAGCCTCCAAGCACAACAATCCAGGTGGGGACAAGGTCAGTGGCTGCCCTTAGACATTAGGAACTTGAGCAGAAAACAAGGGAGTTTGAACCCCACTGAAATGGCTCAATCTAATCTAATCTTTGATCAATGCACTTTCAGAAAGAACTCTACTTTTTTTAAGCAGGGCAATATGTTTCCTCGTGAATCATATTCACAGCAACAACAACAAAAAAAAATTAGAAAACAGGGAAATGGTTTGCATCATACAACTGCACCATCTTCTTTCAATATATTTCCAAACCTCTCTGATATCCTAGAGCTACTCAGGATGCCTCCCAGTCATTGGGGTTTAAAGCAGGAGGCTGGAAAGTAACCTCAGGGGATTCCTCCCTTCACACTGATGGGCTGTTTGGAGGGCACTCTCCAGCCTTCAAGCAGACAGGCCCTTTTGGCAGGATACTGCAGGGCTCCATTACTCTGGCCTGCTAGTGCTCCCCTGTGCTTGAATCAATTGGCAATGCCTCAGGTTTGCATATTATTGATCACCTTCCAAAATTTTAGTCTTCACAACAACCTGTAAAGTTGTCTGGAAAGGTTACGAGCCCCGTTCTTTAGGTAAAGAAGAGGAAACTCGGAGGCATAGTAGAAGTCCTAAGTTCTGATCTCAGACTCCTGGTTGAGGGATTTCAGACAAGTCATTTTCAAGTCTGCCCTACGTGGCTGACCACACAAGGCAGTGATCGGAGCTTGAAATCAGGTCTGCTCTTTGCTTGCCAGCCATGACCTTAGGAAAGGGCTGTGATGTCCCAGAAAAAGGGTCACACTTTCCTAATTCTCAGAGAGACACCAAATGGGCCAACAGCAGCCCTGGTACATTGACTTTTTGGAAACTTATCTCTCCCTCTGTGGACTCGTGGAACCTCCAGGAGTATGTTTTTAGGAATTCTAGATCTCTTTCCTTCTCATTAACTATTCTTTTCCTTTCCCTTCTTTTAAATCAAAAACAAACAAAACAAAACAAAACAAAACAAAAAAAACCCCAAGCGTTCATTTTAATGTGAATTTCCAGAAGGGAAGATGGAGGGTGAGTGGGCAGAGCCTGGAGATAGTGGAGCAGGATATGTAAGACCTGCTGCTACTGGCAGGAGGGTGGGGAGGGAGCTGGCACTCCGGTGTGGGCGTCCAGGTGGGCAGAGGTGGGGAGCAGGAGGCAGAGTTTGGGAATGGGGATAGGTGTGGAATAAACCCACCCCAGAAGGTGAATTTATGGGCCTGCCAGGAGAAGCTCTTAGGCTGCACAGGTTTGATGCTCAGAAAGCAGACTGTGCCAGAGGCACAAACTGGAGAATCACGGGGCACATCACAGGGACACCCATGGGCTCTGTGCTCGTGACTCAACTGCTGTTAAGGAAGAGAGCCATTTGAAAGCAGGAAGGACAGGATCCCGGGGGCCCAATTGGGCTCTGGCACTTTAGAGTGTGTTGCCGGATGGTACTATGCCCCACATGTGCAGGGAAAGGACTCAGACTCTCTACTGCAGAAAATGACCCAAAGACTGAGCTTCCTGATCACAGGGATTTAGGTCAAGCTCTGAAAAATGTTCCTGCCTAGGACACCTTCTCTGACCTGGGCCTATTTTTAGAAATTCCTTATAATGACAGAATGCAAAACTACAGATTCAGCACAGGATGCTGTGGAGAGCAGGACAGTATAAAAAGGCTGGTGGTGGGGTCCCTCCACAGCGTATTTTAAACGGAGTCACCAGTAGAGAGCAGCTGTGTACACTCCGGTCATGCTTTCTGTGACCACTGTCCTTTTATAACGACCTCTGTGCCTACAACCCTTTACAGTGACTCCCCTGTCACAATATCAACACAGCAGGGAAGGAATAGTGTGGCACTGTGCAGACAGGAAACAGGCTAAGGGAGACAGATCAACCTTCCAAGACCACACAGAGGCGCTCACAGAGGATGGGTGAGCTTGACTAGACACAGGCAGACAGCACAGGGCAGCTCTGGGAATGGAGGGGGCAAGGACCATACAGCATGCATCAGGAGGCCAGGGCTGGGATGGCCCATCACCAGCCTCTTTATGCTCTCCTGCCTCTCCACAAGAATCTCAGGAGAAATCCCAGCTATTCAAGAGACTGAGGCAGGATCGTTGGGAGTTTGAGCAACATAGCAAGATCCTGCCTCCAAAAAAAAAAAAAAAAAAAAACCTCAGGAAAGAATCTGATTGGTTGGTTTAGGGGAGTGAGGGTACTTTGATAGCAGCTCCTTCCAGAGTGTATACAAAGAGGAGTCAACACCCAGAGGACTACCACGGAGCATAATGCAAGCAGGAAGAAACCCAGGAGGTGTCTGACTCTGCATTCTTCAGAAGCTGCGTGGATTCGATTTTTTTGTTTTGTTTTGTTTTTTTATTAAGAAATGTATTTGGGGCTGGAGCTGTGGCTCAGTGGTTACGGCACTTGCCAGGCATGTGCAAGTACACAGGTTCAAACCCCAGCAACCCATGTACACAACTAAGTGTCGGAGCAATGAAAGCCATGTGAAAAACTCAATAAAAATTGATTCTCGGGGCTGGAGCGGTGGCTCAGCGGTTTCGGCGCTTGCCTGGCAAGCACGAGGACCCGGGTTCAAACCCCAGCACCACGTACACAACTAAGTGTTGGAGCAACGAAGGCCATGTGAAAAACTCAATAAAGTTGTTTCTCTCTTTCTCTGTCTCTCTCACTGTCCCTCTCTCTTTAAAAAAAAAAAAAAATTGATTCTCTGTCTCTCTCTCACTGTCCTCTCTTTAAAAAAAAAAAAAGTAAAGAATTTATTTGTTGAACAATCAAACGTGCTTCTAATGAAAAAATATAATATATATATAAATACTGAAAATTAGATTTACCCCCAAGAGCCCCCCAATTACCCACGCTTATCCCTCCCCACCCCTTCCCAATACATCTCTACAAATGCCTTAGGTTGTATGACATTACACCTTATCCAGATTTAAAACATGATAATAGACCTCCTTTCTCAATGGCCAGGGTCTAGCTCCAGCCTTCACAGATGAGTGAAGACATTCGACCCTTGGTTCTCTGGGTTATGCTGACTTCACTCAGCGTAATTTCTTCCATAGACATCCATTTACCTTCAAAGGCTGCAATATCATTGTTGCTAATTGCTGAGTAGAACTCCATGGTAAGCATGTACCACGGTTTTTGGATGCATTCATCCAGTGAGGGACATCTGGGTTGTTTCTACAATTTAGCTATTATAAATTGGATTTGATTTCTAATGAAGGACTCCCATGCTTTTCTTTACTCTAACCTCCATTCTCTTTCTAGCACAATTTTCACTTCATCTCTGATCCCCTCTATGAGTGATACCCCCAACATCCTAAATGATGACAAGCCCCACTTGAGACCCTAGGGGCACCATGAAAAGTGGATGCTGGACTAAAGGATATTCTGCTGTCCACTTTCCTACTCCAGGAAGAAGCTTACAAAGTCTCATGATCCTTCGGATCCTTCCATGGTTTGGGAGCTCCAAACCCACCTCTTCCCTAACCCCCTGTTCAGCTCCCTGCCAGCTCCCTCTAACCGGATGCCCCATGAGTGCCCCGCCATGTTAGATCATCTTCAGGCTTCTCCCCTGTTTTTCTTGGGAAATCACAAGTCCTGTTTTCTGTGCCCTTGATGCTCAGCATGATGCCCAGTTGAAGGCCAGTACCGAGTGACTCCTTATGTGATGATGAGCGAATGATGGTGGGTGGATAAGTGAATGAATGGATAGAATATTATCCAAAAATCAGGTGAACGGACAATGGTAGACCTCGTTCTAGATCCCAGACTTCCCACCCTGGAACAAGTCATTCCCAAAGGAATGTTTTCCTTCCTTCCTCTGCACGGAGGCAGCTACACTGCCTGTGCTCATTACCTCCAAGAGCTGCTGCCTCCTTAACTCAACCGCTCAGTACCACACCAGCCGAAATAGCTGCGACTGACCTGGCCAGCAGGTAGCCCAGTCGTGTTCCTGGAGGGAAGGAGGGTGAGGCACCGAGAGTGGGAAAGCCTTTATGGGAAACTGAAGAAGGGGCTGGCAAGGAATCCTGGAAGTTCCTGAGCAGCTGGGGACCACAAGCAACAGGTCACCACAAACACCTAGAGGAGCAGCTGCAAGGGAAGAGGGTTTCCTGTGCAGATTATCCCAGAGCAGAAGTCACCACATGGAGCTGTGGTCTGGTGGGTGACAGAACTGCAGACAAGTCAGGTGGGAAGGCGCAGACCACCACAGGCCTTCTGGTGTGTGGTGCATGGCTACTCTTCAGCTCTGGGCCCTGGCACCCTGGCACCAGTAGCCAACAGGCACATCACTTTTGAAACTTTTTTTTTTATGTGACAGAGAGGGTTTGGAGAGATCCTACAAATTCCCCACCCCTTCCTCCAAAAAGATCTGTTTGCACAACTTGCTCCAGGAGAGAGGAAAGGAAGGGGGTGGGGGTGCCTTGTATTTATTCAATGAATTATTTCTTCCCTCTTGTCTCTGTCAAAATAAATGTCAAATATACCCAGATGTGCATTTGTCTGTCTTCGTGTGTTTTTATGAGGAGAATCCCAGACAAGGATTCTTGTCTTCCTAACTTTGAACAGAAAAACAAAAGACTACATCCACTCTCGAATGACTTGCTTCATGCTCCTTAAATTTGGGAACAATGGATTTCTTCCAAATGAATCTTGGGTCGACAACCAACCCGCATCATTTCTTCAGAGCTCAGTCCTGATCCATAAAGTAAGGACAGCAGAGTCAACATCAAGTCCCTTGAATCCTAGTGCACCCCAAGTCTTTGATTTCAATGAGAGAAAACTCCTGCATGGGTGACTGTGCTTCGTCACTTCTCCCACAGGCATCAAGCACATAAATCAAATCAAAATATAAATCACACCGTTAGGGGCCTCACACACAGTTTCTTTTAATAAAATATGCAAATATTTTGCAGTAAATTGATTTCCCAGTTTCATTCTCTTATCTCCATATTTATTATTCATGATTCTTCCTCTCCTCACTTAAAGCATGGGGGGCATAAATTTAGAATGTACAGTTTGCTTGCGTTCTTATAGTTATTATTAGCACGATGCTACACTCTCAGGAATAAAAGATATGTGTAAACACTGCTTCAAGTTTCAACTTAAGATCAGAACAGAATTCAGGAAAGCCTTCATTGAAATAAATCCATGCCCCTGAACTTCCTGGACACCTTTAATACAGGTGTGACTTTGCTGAGGAAAATGATGGCTCAAGCTATGACTGTAAGGATATTTTCCCACTCACTTAACACAAGTACTATGTGTCCTGATTGAGAACTGGTTAAAGAAAAGAATCTACTTAAAATGTTCGTTGCTTGATTAGGGGATCTCAGGTGGGGCGGGGGGAGTATTTGAAGGATATTCATTGTGTGTTGGGTATTAAGTACCAGAATGCTGTCCCATTGAAATCAGGGAAATCCAAACAGGAACTTGAACCATTATCCACACACTTGAAGAACACTCAGAGGCTCTCAGGCACTGTGTCCCAATAAACCCATTATAAGAGAAAATATCATAAGTGGGAGATGCACGGACTACTCCTACTCTATGGCACATCACCCCGGCACACTGTTGAGAGTCAGTGGTTTTCCTGCACCATCACAAGCCCAGTGGCAGAGGTGGCTTGCTGTGCTGCCCAGCATCACCAGAAGGGACAGGACCACATATTGCTAGTTCAAAGAAAAGACCAAAATTCAAAGTACAATTCTACTGAGTGTGTATCACTTTCTCCTCATTGCAAAGTCAAAAACATCCTACGTGGTGGTTGGTCTATAACCCGTAGTAATTCTTCCTAATACTATGCTCTTTTCTTCTGTGTCACTGCCACTCTGGGGGTTCTCCTTTCCTGCCCAGCACTCTTCTCCTCCATGGCCTGCTATCTTGGACACTGCGCTCTGGGTCACGACTCCACAACTACGCCTGCATTCAAAGGTCATCAGTATCCGCAGCTTCCAGGCTGGGTGACTCACCCATCTCTGTTCATCCAGAGGGTGCCCGACTTCCCCCACTGTATGGGCTCAGAGACTTCAAGGCAGATCAGAGGAAAAGATCTGGTCATGAGCACACAGCAGTACATGAGAGATTTATCTGGGTGACACTTTGACAGATTTTCTCACAGTATGACACTGTCCAAGAGCCACCACCTCCTCGGGCATGGGAACTCCTGGGAAGGAGGGATTGGAGAGGGACCTTGCGTGTGTAGGCAATGCTGCTTAGCATCCCAGAGGGGAGTCTCTGGGTCAGAGACTTCAAAGGACAACCGCAGCTTGGGGACTTCATAGCACAGGCCTTAGCTTACTAAGACTAGCAGATGTTGGGCACAATTTCATAGGTGTACAAATAAAGCAGGCTATAATTGATTAAAATTTTGCTCATTAGGGCTAAAACAACTGAGTGTCTATAAATTGCAGTTTGGTGCAGGTGGGCTTTTGAGTAGCCATGTGAATGCAGTCTCGTTCACAGCTGTCTGCTGGGGCTGGCCACAGCCTACAGGGCCTCAGTTCTCTCCGCGTGGTGTCTTCTCTCCCACTAGACCAGACTGGGCGTCTTTCTACATTGGCAGAACTGCTTCAAAGGGGCAAGGTCAAATGTGTGAGCACTTGTTGCCTCTTCTTACATCATATCTGTCCGTGTTCCATTGACCCAACCGAGTCATAGGGCCCAGACCAGAGTCAGTAGAAGAAGGGAGTGGCACATGAATCCTGCAGGTGTGACACACCTGGGGCCACTGCTACAACAATCTATCACAAAACCCAAGCTGCAGCCTCAAGAATAGTTTTTTATATGGTGTCACCTTTTGTGTCTGTCAGGAGAAACCATTTTCAGCTTGAATACTAATCAGGAAGTTACTGATAAACAGACACCCCATCCCAAAAGCAGATCCTTACAAAAGGATTCTGGTGCAATAGCTTGGGAGGCAAGCCCAGGAAGCCCAAGAAAGAGTGGGTGGGAAATGAGATGGGACAGGAGGAAACCAATGGGCATGTGCTACGGAGTGGGAGCTGGAGCTCAGCCCTGCTGGGACCCTCTGAGACACGATGCGCACAGGACACAGACCTCTCCACGAGACATTGAGGAAGCTGCAGCACTGATCCACCACTGACTGAGCAGTTGCAGAGGTGATGGGGGAAAGGAGAGCCTCGGGTACTGAGGCAAGAAGCTATTGGTGAACTGCAAGAGCCCCAGTAGCTGAGGGGGGATGTGGATAGGCCCCTAATACAGAGTCAGTGGAAATCCCTTCCAGCACCAAATGTGAGTGCAGCTCACCCAACACACACAGAGCTCAAGAGCAGAGGGAGAGGACCAAGAGACCTGGGTAAGGAGTGACCATCTGTAGGAATTCTGAGCAGAATGGAGAGGACAAACCACTAGGGTCACCAGTGAGAGAGAATTAGTACTGAGAATAAAACCTTGAGTCATCTCACCTACAGAGACAAAGGTATTCTTTGCAAATAGGAATAAGGGCCTGGTTCCAGAAACTGGTCTCCTTCAAATTCTCATTGAGGGACAAAAACTGCCTGAAGCTCAGAAAGGCCTCACCTCTTTCTTGATGAGAATAGAACAGAAAATTATTGCAGATTCTTTGTAGTAGCTATAGATGGTTATGGATTTTGGGATAATGATGCTTAAGTCAGCTGTATAGTTAACTATACATGTCATATTTCATTGATGCTAAATAGCACATTTTTTTACATTTAAAATTCCTGAAATCAGAACGCACCTTACTGAGATAGAAATTTGGACACAGAGAACACTGAGTCTCTAAAGGAAAAACCTCTCCATTATGAGTAAACAACTCATAAACAACTTAAGAGCTGAATAAAGGAGCCTAAGGGACATAAAAGGGTCAAAATGTAAGGGTGCACTAAATAGCCCCCAAATCACTTTTTAAAGGCTTTCTGGAATGTAGCAAAACAGGAACAAGACCTCAACAGAAAAAGACTATTAATCTCATTAGTCTGGAGGCTAAAATTTGGTTGGACCATGATGCTCTGGCCCAGTCGCTGGATCAACCACCCAACTGCCAGAGACATTGATGTGAGATAAAACCTAAGTACTAGACCAAATCCCCTCCTCCAATCAGAAAACATAATCTTTCTTTTTTTTTTTTTTTTTTTTTTTTTCAGGGCTGAGGACCGAACTCTGGGCCTTGCATGTGCTAGGCAAGCACTCTGCCATTGAGCTAAATCCCCAATCCCTAGAAAACACAATCTTGCTCAATACTTCCCAGTCCCAGGGGAAGTCCAGCCTCTTTGAATCGTACACATTCCACCTAACTATTTGCACTACTAAAATCCTGACCGTAAAGCCCTGGTGGCACATCTTACTCCTGAGACTTCACACACCCTGCTCTGAGAACGTGTATTTTCACCTTTCACCTTCCAGGATAGCTCTTCCTCTCTTCATTAAAGCCTGACTCATCCTTAACCTCTTTTCTGCAAAGCAGTCAAAAGCCTGGAAGTTCTGTCCAAGTGCAGGTCTCCTCCAGATCTCCTTGGACCCTCACGGTGACATTATAACCAGCAGAATTTTTTCTTCTCTGGTGATACATAAACTATGAGTATCCTTTAGTATCTTAGATGTGACGACCTATCGAAGTTCTCATTTCAGAGTGTGGGTTCAACTGGTTTAGAATAATCCTTTCGTTGACTATTTAAAGTCCCAAACTAAGGAAACTTTTCCAAGTCACTTTTACAGAGAGATGCCTAAATCAGATGGTCTGCACCTTCCTTTTTCAGTCAAGATCCTGAGACCCCAAAGAGACACAAGAGGTCTGCAGGCCTCCTCACAGGGTTTTGTTTTTAAAGCTTTACTTCTGTATTGGTTACACATGCTATTATTTTATTATTCATGAAGCTCACTTTTCAAAGAACTTTTACATCTATCAGAAAGATCAAGTGCTAAGAAATATTAAAAAATAAAATGTAGGAGGAATAATGATAAAACTCCAAGCAAGGAATCACCATTAAAATATTAAAATTGAGTTCCACAGGAGCTGGAATGCTGGCCCAGTGGTTACGGTGCTTGCCTGGCATGTGCGAGGACACGAGTTCAAACCCCAGCACCATGTAAGCAAAAAAGTGTAGGAGCAAAAATTGATTCTCTCTTTTTCTCTCTCTGTCCCTCTCTTTTAAAAAAAAAAAAAAATTGAGTTCCACAGTACACAACAAAAAGCTCAGAACAATCCAGAATAAACAAGTTAGAGGCTCAGTTCTTTGTCCTGTGCAAGAAGACCAGTGAGGGGCTGGAGCTGTGGCTCGGTGGTTAGGGCCCTTGCCCAGCATAGCATGCACAAGGATGCGGGTTCAAATCCCAGCCATGAACACAAGTAAGTGTTGGAGCAATGAAAGTCACACGAAAAACTAAACAGAATTTGATTCCCTGTGTGTGTGTGTCTCTCACTGTCCCTCTTGAAGAAGCGGCAGAACTGCAGCAGCAGCAGACCAGGGAAAGGCAATTCCAGGCTGTAAAGGCAGTGCTACAGTCACCAAGGATCTGGGGTCCTTCCAGCTTTCTTACTCAACCTCCGAGCCCCTTCTTTCCACCCTCAGGGTTACATCATACTCCAAGCTGCCTGCTAGAGCATCAACCACAGCCACGGTGGCTCTGAGTGGGAGACCGATGCCTTCCCTCCAGCCTTTTATGAAGACTCCACGGAAGCTCCGCCCAGCAACTTCCTCCTGCATCTCATTGGCCAGAACTCTGTCACATGACTGACTGAAGCCGCAAGGGAGGTTGGGAAGTGTGGCCTTAGCGGGGCGCCATGTTGCTGCCTCCCGCAGAGCGGGAAAGAGGGGAGCGGCCGTGGCACAGGCAGCTAGGAACCCGGAGGATCTCCGGGGCCCACTCAGAGCGTGGGGCAGGGAGTTCCATCAGCTCGGTGGCCTCGGGACTCCTCAGCCAGGCGCCCTGGCTGCGTGCAGTGGACTTGCGGGAGGCCCGGCCCGCTTCCGGTCCGGTGGACGCAGCAGGCCTCATAGGCCCAGGGGAGCCATGCAGCCTCCCGCCATGGCTGCGCCTCCTGCCGTGGCTGCCCAGGGAGGCCCGCGGCCCCTTCTCCTCGACGGAAGTGTGTCCCGAGGTGGCAGAGCTGTCGAAAGGCGCTCTGCCCGCCCCAAGGCCTGGCCTTCCAGGCCCATTAGCACGTTTGCGGCCGCGGGAGGCGAGGAGGCCAGGTTATTAATGCACTTTCCAGGCAGGAGTTCCAGAGTGGGCCCTTTTCATGGTCACTGGTGGTCTCTGCTTCCCACCAGCAGTGCAGGAATCGAGGCCATGGCAAAATGTTCTTAAAAGAGGAAAATTACCCAGAAAGCGTCTCCCAAAGAAAAGTGGGCTTTCAAAAAGTTTGTCTCGCATTGCAAAGCATTATCTTCAAGTCCTCCAGCTAGGCTAAAAGCCTATCCCATTCCTCCCTGGGATTTCTAGTGAATTAATAATGCCACTGATGAATATTCAAAAGTAGGCAGCTATTGTGCCTCCAAGCACATAATTAATTATTCATTACACATTTTTATTCACTGAATTAAAAAACACAGGGTGCTCTGGGAAATGAAGTGTACTTCACTGCAGGGGCATGAAATTCCACACTGCCCCTTTAAGGACTATTATTCTCTATTTGTGGTTACCAAGCAACATAAATGCTGGGCAATTAGATCATGGGTTGTCCCTGAAGACTGATGGGATAATAAGCAGTAGTTAAGTATTAAGTTGACCCAGTGAAGGTCCCATATGAATAAACCTGGGTAGGACCACAGCTGGTGTCTTTTAAATGAAACTTTTACATCAGTACCCTACAAAGGTGATTTTGTTCCAGGAGGATGTGGTTGCAAGACTCCCTGGTCCACAAAGCCTGCACAGGTTGAGAGTGTCCCTCTGATACTGCTGCACTTGTCCAGAGAACGGGCTGTCCACTGCCAGTGGGGCAGTGACTCAGCCTCCCAGGGATGACTGGGTTGGGACTTCTCGTTCAGCCTGGTTGAATCATTTTGGAGTCTTGCAAATACGGTGCAGGTAAAAGTGATGAGAAGTGGGTTTCACTGCTGGAGGAGCTGAAGTCGGAGTGAAGACCAGCTGGGGAGGGCACTGGCTGCTCCCTGCTCAAGGCCACTCACTCCTGGACTCCAGCTACACAACAACCTCCCCCCTCGACCCCAAGGCAGAGCCCTAAGTAGGCCAGGGCCGAAGCTCCAGCTCTGTGCAGCTACCTCTCTCCTAGACTCCAAATCCCTCAAAACTATATGCAGATCCAAGTCGTGTTTGTATCTTCAGAGAATGGCATAGAAATCAATAGACAAATGATTATTGAATAGGTTAAGGATTTGGGTGCACTTTCCTTATTGCTGTTTGATTGTAAAACAGAGCCCAGGCTATGATTGCAGTTAGCTGTTTTTATTTTATATATATATTCCCGTGTTTGCAAATCTCTTTTCTTAAATGCTCCTAAGTGCTGCCCAGCAGAGAGGCCATACAGGATGTGCATCGCCCCAGGGTGCCTGACTTAAAGGGCGAGTGGATCCTGAAATCTGGCCTGTGGTCCACTCACCAGGTCATACAGCTGTCCACGCTTTTTTCAGTGTTCACAAAGATGTTGAAAGGGCTGGCAGAGGCCCTGGCTGCAGTTAGAATGTGGTGGCAGCACAAGAGAGCTGGCTTTGAGGGAGTCGAACCCCAGGTCCTGCTCAGGAAGCAAAGCTCAGCAGTCATGGCCCGGGCGGTCATAAGCTTTGCCAGTCAGTACGAGAGAGTAAGGTCGTCTGGAAGAGCCCATCCTCTCAGCCTGGGCTGCGTGACTGTGTACAGCTCCAGGACAAACCAGGGCCCACGGGGTAGCCTCACTGCTGACTGAGGGGCATGAAGAGATAGCATGGGTGCTGGCAGTGAGACCTGTCCTATCAGTGTGAGTCTCCAAGCAGCCCTGTGCAGCCTCACTTGCCAATGGGGAGACCGGGCCTTGGAGAGCTAAGCAGCCTACTCACCATCCCCAGAGCTGAAGAGAACAGCGCTTCCACCCAGTCAGGCTGCGAACCCAGATCTTAACCACACTGATAGTCCAATAGTATCAGAATTGGGGCTAGAACAATGGCCTGCAGGCCCTTTCTGGCCAGAGTTAACCCCTCAGCCACTGGATTACTGGGTGGCCAGGGTAGTGGGAGAGTGCACGCCAGGTGCCAGGCAGCCAGCTGGGATGCAGACATTTCTGTGTTTCAACAAGTGGGACAACCGTGCAGGTGCGAACCGATCCAGCATCAGCCCACCTCACAGGCTCTCAGAAGTCTGGAGAGAAGCCTAAGGGAGGTGGCAGGAAGCAGAGTCCTGAGCAGCGACCAGACTCCAGCCGTAGCAGGTACAGATGAGGCAACGAGAGGTGGCTGACCTGGGCAACTTCAGCAAGAACGGGCGGGACCTCCCAATGGGCAGTTGGCCAGGCAGAGCCAGAGCCAGCACCCTTGCACACACCTCCCATTTCCCGACTGGTAAAACACAGACTTCGAGCTAGAAAACCTCCCAGAATGTTCCAACAACAACAGTTTATGATGCCGTGTTTCTAACAAATGCAAACGCCATCGAAGAAAAAGAAAAAATGAAAACATCTGCACTCTCTGCCATTGAGTTTTTGTTTGTTGTTTTTTTTTTTTTTAAGCTCACAATGTCCTGTGATCCCCACTGGTGACAGGAGATGATGGTTTTATTGTAGTTGTAGATCATTAATTTTGTAGACAAAAATGTGAAAACACAGCTTATCTCTGTCTGCAGACACTTTGCTATGCACAGGCTGAAACAGTTCTCAGTCGAAGATAAAAAACTGCTGTCTAGAGTTCTGTGATATAAAGCAGGGAAGACAGTCCCCCCCAGAGCAAGAGGCTCCGAGTTAGAGTGGGAGACACCGCTGTAGGGTCTGTAGGCAAGGACTGCAGCATGTCAGGCAGTAGCAGGGACAGAGGCTGGAGAAGCCACAGGGAAGGCCAGAAAATGTCCCTCTTCCTCCAAACCCATCCCTCCGACCCTGGTCCTGTGCAGCCTCTCAGCACTGTTGTGGGGCCTCTGTCACCACAGCTTCCTTCCTTCCTGTGCAGTTTTCTTGAGAGCAAAATTATTTTTGTTTTTGTTCTCTGAACTTCTGGCAAAGTGCCTGAGATGGTAATCGCTTGGTAAAGGCTTGATAAATGAAAGAATGTATGGATAAAGAGATGAATGACCCAGGGATTTTTAGTAGCTTTCTCTGTGTTCTCAAGAGTCAGGATTTGTGAATTTAGGGGCTTACTGGAAAGTTTGTTCTTGCACTGACCCCCCTAGTTCTTCCTATGCCTGAACCTTTAAATCTGAGCCCTTAAAAGTCAATGCCAGAGGCTGGAGCAGTGGCTCAGTGGTTACAGTGCTTGCCTGGCTTGCGTAAGGACCCGGGTTCAAACCCCAGCACCACATATGCTATGAAGTTTTGGAGCAACCAAAGTTACTTGAGAAACAGGTTCATTCTCTCTCTCTCTCTCTCTCTCTCTGTCCCTCTCTCTCTTTAAAAAAAAAAAAAAAAACAAAAAAACAGTGCCAGCAGAACTTTCCAGGACAGCGGAGCGAGGATCAATGATAAAACTGGACAAAATTGCCGAAAACCACCACTGCAGAGATCTGCTAATCAAGCCAAGCCACACATCAAATTGAGAGCGGGTTGCTTATGAAGATCTACTGAGCTTCAGGTAGGGGCAGTGGAAGATTGTCACCTTCTTGCCCGGGGCTGCTCCCGTCCCACCAGCCGGCTGTGTTCTCCCAAGGTGAGGCAGGTCATGAAAACTAGGAACTGTGATGCAGAGGGGCCTGACTTGATTTGGGAGCTGAGCATTCAAAACCCCACACCCAGTGGCCCTGTCAGCAACAGTCACAGTCCCACTGGTGAATGGCCAGATAAGTTAAGCTAGCCTGGGACTGAGGTTCTGAGTGGGGCAAGCAAGACCAGACAGCAGACTAGCCAGACACAGAGCAGGGAGAGACGGGAAGTGAGGCAACCATGGGGAACTTGGTAAGCTCAACACATCCAAGCACGAGAGACCCGAGGGGGCCAGGCTATCGGGACATCCCAAGCAGACCGTGACCCCATGTATGTGCACTGAGGAGATTCGAAAGAAAGGGCCAGAGTGGGTGTTACGACTTGAACCGCATCCCTCCTCTCTGATCCGTCCGTAGATCAGAGGCCTCCCTTGCTCCTGGTGTCTGGGCACACTGATCAGTCGCTGGCGGACCTGTAGCCGACGCGGACACGGCGTGGACACACTCGGTATGCTGTGCAATAGATATGCAGACTGCGTTCAGGCAAGTTGATAAAGGAAAATCAATCAACTGCACCAGTACCCTTGGAAGGTGAGGACCAGTCGCCGTCGTATACTTAAAATAGCCCGTTTTCACCAAGAAGTCATGAGCTCTGCAAAGAAAAAGAAAAGTTGGTTTTGTCTAGGTTTATACACTGAATGTTGGAAGTAGGAGACAAAAAAATGCTGAAGTAGTTATTGTAAAAACATCTCCTTTAAAATAAATTTCTAGAAAGGCATAAATTACCAAAACTAATTCAAGAAAATCTGAAGAGATCTATAGTTTGTGTGTGAAAAGATCTATAGCCTTACATGTCCGTTTGACCGAGTTAAAGGACACCTGGAGAGCTGGTAACGCATCATTTCTGGGGTGTCTGGAAGATGTTTCCAGAAGAGTGAGAATGATTAGACTGAGGAATGAAGATGGCTTCACCAATGTAAGCGGATCTCAAAAAGTCCCTCAAGAGCCAGACAGACCAAAAAAGGTGGAGGACATGCGAAACAGCTCTCCCCTCTGGGGCTGCGACGTCGTCTCTTCCTGCCTTCATATATTAGCGCTCCAGGGTCTCCGGCTTCAGACTCTGGACTTAATGACTGAGTCACACTGTTGGCTGTCCTGGCTCTCCAGCTTCAAGACAGGAGTCATGAGACTCCTCAAGTGAGCCACTGCCCATAATTAAGCCCATCCCACATAGCCATATAGTTCTCATCGGTTCTATTTCTCTGGAGAACTCAGACTAATAAAATCAGTAAAAAAAAATTAAATAATAACTTCAAAATCTTCCCACAAAAGAATAAAGCCTAGGACACGGTGGCACATGGCTGTTATCCCAGTGGCTCAGTAGGCTGAGGCAGGAGGATCTGAGCCCAGCCTCAGAACTTAGCAAGGCCCTGACTCAAAATAAAAATAAAAAGGGGGGGCTGGAGCAGTGGCTCAGCGGTTTCGGCGCTTGCCTGGCAAGCATGAGGACCTGGGTTCAAACCCCAGCACCACGTACACAACTAAGTGTTGGAGCAACTAAGGCCATGTGAAAAACTAAATAAAGTTGTTTCTCTAAAAAAAAATTAAATAAATAAAAAATAAAAAGGGCTGGGATGTGGCTCAATGGTAGAGCGCCCCCTGCATTCCAACCCAGTACTGCAAAAGCAAAACAAAATAAAGCCAAAACCAAGCCTTCAATGATGGATTTTATCTAATACCCGGAACAGAAATAACACCCATACTTTTTTTTCTTGGTATCAGGAATTGAACCCAGGAGTGCTTAACCACTAAGCAACATCCCCAGCCCCTTGTCATATTTTATTTTGAGACAGGGTCTCACTAAGTTGCTTAGGTACTTGTTTAGTTGCTGAGGCTGGCTTTGAACTCACAATCTTCATGACTCAGCCTCCCAAGTCGCTGGGATTACAGGTATGCACCACCGCATCCAGATAACACCCATCCTTGACAATCTCTTTCAGAAAACTCGTTCTATTAGGCAGCATTACCTGAATACTAAAATTAGGCAAGATGGCACAAGAGAGAAAAACAATGTAACTTCCCTCATGAAGTTAGATTTAGATATGAATTTTTAAACAAAACATTAACAAACCAAATATGACATTATATATAAAAGATTGTTCAGCAAGTGGGATTTGTCCCAGAAATACAAAGTTTGTTTAACACTTGAAAATCAATTAATGTAATACAACACATTAACCAAACAAAGAACAGAAACCACAGAAAAGATGGAGTTGACAGTCATTCACGACAGAAACTCTTAACAAACCAGGAATAGAAGGGAAACTCCTCAACCTGATACAGTCCGTCTGCATAGAGCCAACAGGAGTATCACATGTGGTAGTGAGAAGCTGAACACTTTCCCCCAAAGCAGAACAGGGTGAGGGTGCCCATCTTCACCACCTCTACTCAACATCACTGGGGGTCCCAGCGAGTGCGGTCAGGCAAGGACAGTCAACAAAGGGTGTCCAGACTGGAAGAGAAGTAAAACCGTCTGCCTTCACAGATGACACTATCCCATAAGTGGAAAAGCCAGAGAAACACACACACACACACACACACACACACACACACACACTGCTAGAACTAGCAAATGAGTTTAGCAAAGCCACAGAACACAAGGTTAATATTCAAAAATTAACTGTACTTTCATATGCCAACAACACAAAATCTAAAAATGGAATTTAAAAATGCTATTCACAATAATATTAAAAGAATAAATATTTAGAACTAAATTTAATAAAAGATATGCAAGGTTTATACACTGAAACTATAAAACATTACTGAAATAAAGAAAATTTCAAGTAAAATGAAGAGACACATGAAGAATCAATATTGTTAAGATGACACTCCTCCCAAATTGATCGATATATTCAACATAATCCTTATCAAATATAAGTAGGGTTTTCTGCTTTGTTTTGTGTTTGTTTGTTCTGTTTTTGCAGAAATTGGCTAGCTGACCCTAAGGTTCACCTGGAAATACAAAGAACCCAAGTAGTCAAAATTATTGTTAAAAAAAGAATAAATGAAGAATTTACACTAACCAGCTTACTATAAAGTACAGCAATCAAGCTCAATTTACTATTGCTAGACTATGGAAACAACCCAGATGTCCCTCACTGGATGAATGGATCCAAAAACTGTGGTACATATGTACCATGGAATTTTACACAGCAATTAGAAACAATGATATTGCAGCCTTTGAAGGTAAATGGATGGCTATGGAAGAAATCATGCTGAGTGAAATCAGCTTAACCCAGAGAACTAAGGGTCGATTGTTTCCATTCATCTGTGGAGGTTGGGACTAGACCCTGGCCAGTGAGAAAGGTGGTCTATTATCATGTGTTAAATCCAGATAAGGTGTAATGTTATACAGCCTAATACTTTTTTAGAGATATTGTGGGAAGGGGAAGGGAGGGATAAGGGTGGGAAATTGGGGGGGCACTCCTGGGGGTAATTCTAATATCCAGAATCTATACACATTTTATGTTATTTTGTTAAAATTGTGTATGGTTGTTCAATAATAAATTTCTCAATTAAAAAAATTCAAAAAAAGTACAGCAATCAAAATAATGTGGTACTTTCATTAGGATAGGCTCAAGCTCATATTATTGCATTACTACATTTATGATTGGTTGTTTTTTGACAAAAGTGCCAAGGCAATTCACCGGAAGAATAGTATATCTAACAGATGATACGGGGACAATATGTCTGTGTGCAAAAGGATCCATTTAGACCCTTACCTCACACATAGAAAAGAATTACTTCAAAATGAATCATAAACATATACACTAAAACTGTGAAAATATGTGTTAAAACTATGAAAGAAGAAAATGAGTTAGACAGAGTTCTTAGATATAATACCAAAATCATGATCCATAAAAGAAAAACTAATAACAAATTGAGCTTCATCAAAATTAAAAACTTATGTGTGTCTCAAAAGACACCATTAAGAAAATTGAAACAAAATTCAGACTGGAGGAAAATATACACAGGTCATACATCTATAAAGGACTTGTATCTAGCATACATAAAGAACTCTTGGGCTGGAGCGGTGGCTTGGTGGTTACGGCGCTTGCCTGGCATGCGCAAGTACTCGGGTTCAAACCCCAGCACCACGTACACAATTAAGTGTCAGAGCAACGAAAGCCATGTGAAAAACTCAATAAAAATTGATTCTCTCTCTCTCTCTCTCTCTCTCTTTCTTTCTCTCTCTCTCGCAGTTCTTCTCTCTTAAAAACAAAAAAAAGAACTGTTACAACTCAAACCTTAGAAGACAAAATGCCCAATTCAAAAATGGGCAAAATTGACATCTTCAAAAGAAAGACATAGAAATGTCTGAAAAGCACACGAAAAGTGCTCAACGTCATAATCATTAGGGAAATGCAAATCAAAACCTCTTGCCCGCTGACCTGAATGGCTGTCACCAAAAAGAATGCCAGCAAGTGTGGCAGGGAAACCAGAACCCTCACACGTTGCTGGCAGGAATGTAAATGGTGCAGCCATTTTGAAACAATGTGTGACGGTTTTTTAAAAGCTAACCGGAAACTTTCCATATGCTGTGCTTGAATGTTTTTGTCCCCTCTGAAAGTCATGTTGAAATGTAAGCCCCAAAATGATAGTGTTAGAAGGTGGGGTTCTTATGAGCTGCGTAGCCCATGAGGGCTCCTCTCTGCTCAGTGCGATGAAGGCCTTGTAAACAGAAGCTGCGGCCAGCATGTGACCCTGCTTGCCCTTCTGCCCTCCACCACATGAGGACATAGCAAGAAGGCTTCCAGACAACACACACCAATGTCTTGATCTTAGACTTCCCAGGCTCCAGAACTGTGACAAATAGATTTCTGTTCTTCGTAAATTACCCACGACAGTGTTTTGTTGTAGCAGCACAAATGGACCAAGAGATCCGACAACCCAGCAAGTTCATTCCTAATATCTATTCAAGAGAATTGAAAACGTTTGCCCACATCAAGATGTGCATGTGGATGCCCGTAGCAACAATTCGTAGTAAGCAAATCACTTGAAACATTCCAGATGTCCATCACGTGGTGGATGCACAAACAAAACGTGGAGCTGCCTCACGACAGAAATGTGTTCAGCAGTAAAAAGGCACGAACTCCCCGTGCGTGCTACAACTGAGATTAACCTCAAAAGCACTGTGCTGGCCACGCCACGTATGTAGTGTTCCACTTACATGATATGTCCAGAAAGCATTCCAGAAACAGGAAGCAGATCAGTCCTTGTCGCAGGTTAGGGGTGTGAGACTGCAAAGGAGCCTGAGGAGCTACCTCGGATGATGGAAAAGTCCTAAAACTGCACTGTGGTGTTGTACAACTCGGTAAGTTTAGTAAACATGAGTAAGTTGTAGACTTAAAATACATGGAATTTCTTAGTATACCTCAATATACCTCAATAAAGCTATAAAAAGAAAAATCAACCAGGCATAGTCATGCACGCCTATAATCCCATCCACTCAGGAGGCTGAGGCGGGAGGATTGAAAGTTCAAAGCCAGCCTCAGCAACTTAGTGGAGCGCAAAGCAACTTAATAAGACCCTGTTTCAAAATTACAAAAAAAAAAAAAAAAAAACAGGGTGGGGATGTGGTTCAGTGGTTAAGCACCCCTGGCTTCAATCTGTGGTACCAAAAAAAAAAAAAAAAAAAAAAAAAGAAGGAGGAGGAGGAGAAGGTGGAGGAGGAGCAGGAGGAGGAAGGAGAAATCAACAACTGGGCATGGTGGTATGCACCTGAGTCCCAGCTACTTGGGAAACAGAGACAGGAAGATCGCCTGGGCTGACTTGTTCAAGACCAGCCTGGCCAACATAGCAAGGCCCATTTCAAAAAAAAGTGGGTGGGTGCTGGGACTGTAGCTCAGTGGTGGAGCATAAACCTAGCAAGTGTGAGGCCCTGCCTTCAGTCCCCAGCATGGAAGGGAGGGAGGAAGGGAGGAGGGTCGGTGCCCCAGGTGGGGGTTGAATGAAAGGGGACCCATTTCTATCCCAACCCCTTGTCAAGTTGACCCTTCAATCTCCACAAGACCAACACAGTAGGCTGTACAGGCAGATTCTGATTTTTTTTTTAATAAAAATGGTTATTATTAAATGGTTAGGGCCAGGGCAACTTCATAATGGGAAAAGATTTAAAGATTTGGAATTTTTCCTTAGGACACACGACAGATTCCCATCCACATCCCCTGAATGCCGTCGCTCCTTCTGCTCTTCCTTCCTGAACCCTTGCTGCCCCTTCAGCAGCTGCCAGGCCTTGCTGGGGAGGCCTGGACACCCACCAGTCCTGCTGCCTCTAGTCATCCCCACCAGCTGGGCCTGTGGCTCCTATTACCGGTTGACCATTTCAGTAAGCCCAGCTCCCTGGTGCTTGGAGGGAAGCAGAGAAACCTCAGGGGAAGTCCCTTCCTCCTGCTGTGGTGCTCAGCAGACATGAGGGTCTAGCCTCCTCCTCCAGCATGGGCCAGTGGGAGCTGCCAGAACAGTTCATGGCCCTGGAGTCTGAAGGCGCCAACCAATGATGCGGGAGTATGAGGTCGGTCATCGACCTCCACACTGGTGGGGAGATTGACCTCTGCTGTTTAAGTCACCCAGTCTGTGGCTCTTTGCTATGGTAACCTGAACACAGGGAGAGTTCGCTCCCACCTTCACTTCCACTGACTCACCAGCAGAATTTGGGCTTCTGTCCCTACAAATTGGGAGCTCTGGGAATGCAGAGGTCCTGATTCCCCAGAAGAATGTCTCTGCCAGGAGATTGACTGGAAAACCAGTCATTTGCATGGTGTGAGTGCTGCCTGGAAGCTTCAGGACCCCTGGACCAAGAAGTGGAGGAACCATCCTGGCAGAGCTGATCAACAAGGAAAGCAGGGTGACTGTCATACAGCAAGGAAAAGAGGAGCGCATTGGCACCCAGTGGACCACCATGGGCACCTGCAATCAGTTCAGTGCAGCACGCTGCACCTAGGAAGGACCTGCTGGCTGGGAGTCATGTCCCTCGGGTTGAGGCCTTGCCCATGTGACTCAATAAGAGCAGAAGAGGTGCCACTGAGGGTGAGGAACCTGGAGAGCTAGTGGGCCTGGCAGTGAGACTGACTTCCCAGTGGTGGCCCTGAGGCCAGTGACAGTGGTCCAGCGCCCCCTTTTCAGTTTCTCCCAGGAGCAGAGGTCCATTGGGGCCCTAGTGAAAGGACTCCCAGTACACACACCAAGTGGATCCCAGCGGTGCAAGAGGCAGATGCTGTTCACTGCCAGATCTCCTTCCATAGGACTTTTGTCCCCACTGCTGGGCCTGCCATTGACAGACTGTACCTCTCAGCTCCTGCATGAGGCTCCCAACCCAAGGTCACATCCCTTCCAGTGCAGCGCACACACAATGACTGAAAGGACTGGCCGCCCCAGCCCAGCTCGGGACAGCTATGAAGGACCATTCTGGTTCAAAAGTACCCGTGCTGCCACCTCCCTGTGCCCAATCCTGCTTCCTCCTTTCCCCCATTGATTTTGACTTCTCTCTGTATAAATGTATTTCAACAGTCATTGTTTATATTCCCAAACATTGTTTTTTAATTACACATAATTCCCCCTTTAATTCAGAACGCACACTTTTGTCCAAAGTTCTAAGCTTTATCAGTCCCTATGCAAACGCCTGCTCTTCCCCTGGCGTAACATTCTAGGTCTCCTCACCTTGGAAAATTACAGTAGCACCATCGCTACAATATTTTTTGTGTGAGCTTTATACCAGGTATTTCTCTGCCTTCTCTCATGTAACCCTCTCCACACCACCGTGAGATAGATACCACCTTCTTTTTCCCTTTCCAGTAAAGAACCTGGGGCTCAAGGTTCAGTTACCCCTAATTCTCATCAGAGTCATCAGGGAGAGCAGGAGGCACCGAGGCAGCCTGGCCCTGCCCGCGCAACTTCCCCACACCCTACTCCAAGTCCTGTGTGGTGGTTCCAGCTGCCAGGAAGAATACCAGCGGGTGGACATTGCAGGAAGAGAACTTTAAGTCAATGAAAGGAGGAACTGCAGCAATAAAGCCGGCTTCTTTGAGAGGCAGTGAGAACCCTGTCTTTGGGAATATCCATGCTTCCAGCGGCAGTATGAGAAATGGTAAGCTGGGCCACCAGAAAGGCCCCAGCCACCCCTCGAAAGAAAGAATAGTCTAATTCCATAAATGACATTCAAATCCCCCAGCACCAAGCTGACTCGGAGGTTCCCACTTAACGTGATCCGAGGAGGCACAGAGCGATGACTGTGTAGCCCTTAAGCCAGAGTGAAGCCTGACCTGCCTCTGGAACACTGCCAGAGCCGGTGGCTGCTCTGACCAGCCTGAATGCAGGCGGCCAGCCTGGGTGACTGCTGGAGGTCCCTCCATGACCTCAGTGTCCTTGACTGCAGTCTGCCAGGTGCTTAATGGCTGCTATGGGTGTGCATGGGATGAATGCCAATCAGCCTCGGAGGGCAAACCCGATGGAGATGAGGTGCAGATGCATGGTCTGCAGTCCCGCCTCAGCCGTGCTTTGCTCCAGACTGAGAGGTGTGGGGGTCACCTGCCCATCGGCACCAAGCTCTGAGCACCGTCCCTGCTCCTCACTCCTCTCTGGCTCACCACTGGGTATCCAGTTTCCAGAGGCAAAAGGAGCATCCTTTTGCCTTAGAACAGACCTACCTATTGCCACTCCATCCTGGACTCGGAAGCAATTCACAGCAGTTCCTGGAGAAAAGCCGACCTCCCAACTCAGTTCGGGTCATCTTCAGCCTCTGCATCCGTCGGTGTGAAAGCCAATAGAACGTCAGCACTCAACACCACTCAGCATGGCATTCGCTGGGGTGATTCTTTAACCCAGAATGGCTTGATTCAGTCCACAAACAGGCACTGAGCCAGGCCCCGTGGCTCTAAGGCAGGGTCAGCACACTTTCTGGAGAGGAAATATTTCAGACTCTGTGGGCTAGTCCTTCCGCGTCGCAAACACCCAACCCTGCTGTTGCAGCAGGAAAGCAGCCATGGACTGCATGTGAACAAATGAGTGTGACTGCATCCCAATAAAACTTTATTTACAAAATGGACAGCTGGCAGACTTGATCCCCAGCCTTAGTTTGCTAATCCCTGTTCTAAAATCATGAAGAACAGATACGTCTGCTGGGGAGACCTGGGGAGAATCGCTCTTTCTACCTTCCAAAATTTTGTGAAATTAGAAAAACAAGCTGTGATCTGACTTACTTTGGTCACCGCAAAACCAAGGCCTGGCCCTTAAGTAACTCCTAACTCCAGGTCCCTGGCAGCACTGGACAGACTGGGGCAGGAGATGGGTTTGAGTTCGCCTCTGCCACTTAACAGCATATACGCCATTCCCCTGATCTTTAGTTTCCTTCTCTGTAAAAAGAGAGTAATAATGCATATGTGTGTCCTGGGATTATTACAAGGATAAAATCAGATAATAAATGTGCAACTGCTCCATAAATTATAAAAAGCTATGGGAATATAAGATTTTGTCATAATTCTCCCCCAGCCTCCTGCAAAGCTCATGGTGTGGACCGTGCCTGCTGCTGACGAGCTGTCGGGGGGGTACTCCGGGCCAGCCTCCTTTCCTCTCTCCAACATGGCTCCCTCGGTGCTGAGACGCTCAGAGGAGATGCAGGAGGTGCTTTGGCTGGGGCAGGGTGTGCATTCTCTACCCTGTGGTCTTCATCTCATCTCTAGATGATACTGATTATTATCCACATTTGCTATCGTTCCTGTTGTTTTTGTTTTTATCAGAGCCCTCCCTAGATACTTCCATCACCACGTGTATACCTGACTGCCAAAGCTGCTGAGTACAGTCGCTCGCCAGCCTCCACAGGGGACAGGTTCCAGGACCTCTCACAGATTCCCAACTCCACAGGCGATCAAGTCCCGTATACAAGATTTGCATATGACCTTTGCATCTCATCCTGTGCACTTTAAATCATCTCCAGATTACTTACAATACCCACTACAATGTAAATGCTATGTAAACAGTTGTCACACACTGCATTGCTTAGGGAATCATGACAAGTCTGCCCGTGTTCAGCACGGATGCAGTTTCTTAAAAAGTACTTTCAATCTGTGGTTGGTTGAATCCGTGAGTGTAGAAGCATGGGTACCGAGTGCCGGCTGCGGTTCCTTTGCCTCTGCTGGAGCTGGCCCTCCTCATTGCTTACAGCCAGGATCAGGACCCTCCTCTATTTAAACCAGTGTATGTTAATGGTCCGTCTGTCTGTCATTCCCCCTGGCCCGTGAGCTCCTTCGATGAGGGAGGAGAACCACCTTGGAGTCACCTGTGCATCTCACCCTGCCCCAGGGCCTTGTGCCTGGCAAGCTCTGCTGGATCCATTGTAGGAGAAACTGGATCCGCCCCGCCAGGATCTTCTGCTCAGTGTTACTGCAGGCCCTCTGGGAAGATCACCTGCACCAAGCACCTGCCTGGGTGTCCAGCTCTTTCTACTTCAAGGCAGCAGGAGAGGGGGCGTGGCCCCTTGTCACGGGCTCCATGGAAACGGTCCACAAGGCCTTCTCAACCGCTTATCCTCCCCACCCAGCCTAGACACCCCCAAGACCTGAGCTGCATCCATCCTCAGACTGCACAGCACAGCCTGCAGCCCCTCTCTGTTCTGCCCCCTCCATTGCTCCCCAGATTCCAGCTGTGCACTGCCTCGTCCACAAGTCTCACACACAGCAGAGCCCTGGGGAGGTCTTAAAACTCATTCTCCTCCCCCTCCCCTTGAGCACTGGCCCAACCTAGCAACTGGCTTCTGTCACACGCCATGACTTCCAACACTGGATCTCACGAGGCACGGCAGCTTCCCATCCTCCTGGGTCACTTGCCATGGAGGAGCCTGCTGCCCTGTCCCATGGCAAGGTCCACCTGCCAAGGAACAGACGCCTCTAGCCTGTGGCCGTGTGAATGAGCCCCTCCCAAGCAGGTTCTCTACCCAGGCAAGCTAGGTGGGTGCAGTGCCCACCAACAACTTGACCGTATCCCATGAAGGGCCCTGCGACAGAACCACCCTGCTAGGCTGCTCATGGATTCCTGATCCAGGTTCTGCGTGTTGTTTTAAGCCTCTCAGTTTTGGGGTAATTTGAGAGCGAGCAGTAGATGATTAACAGAACCCAGTTCCCTCAGCCAGGCCTCCACCTCCTCTAGAAGCCACCTAACACCCACCCTTCCATGCTTAGTAAAGAAACTAATCCCCTGTGCCCCCGCCTGTCCCAGGAGCCTCTGCTGCCTGTCACTCTCCTCCTTGAGGGGGCCTGCTCCACACAGCACCCTGCAGCCTGCCTTCCATCACTGGGGACAGGGCCTCCCTACGCATACAAGCACATGCACAGACACACATGCACTCACACGCACATGCAGTCACACACACATAATGCACACACATGCACAGATGCACATGCACATACATGCAAGACACACATGCACATATATACATGTAGCACATGTGTGCATGCACAGATGTACAGATACACATGCACTTGCATGCACTCACACATATGCACACACATGCATGCATGCACACATACACATGCATGCACAGATGTCCATGCTCACACACATACCACACACGTGCACACACGCTTCTGCCCAACATCAGTCTCCCTTGCTCCCTTTCTGGAGCTCTTTCTCACTCCTGGGCCTTCTCAGTGCCATCTCCAGGTCCTGAAACCAAGCCTTTCCTTTCTGTAGAACCTGTGACCAGAAGCCCCTTTCTTGTCAGCGCACTCCTGCTACAGTGAAGCACCCAGAAAGAGCAGGACACACTGGCTGTGTTCACTCCCTGTGCTCAGCCACAAAAGGTGGTATCTGCCCCACCTCACCAAAGTTCCTCCAGTTGGTCACCAGGTGCTCCCAGCTGCCAAAACTAGGGCACCGTGTGGCATGTGGCACTGGTAGTTGCCCCCTGCCCTCTCCCCACTTCCCCTTGCCTCTGCCATGTGCTCCCTCCCTATCCCCTGATGGTGCCATCACTACCTTGGTAGATCCCATACCCTGGCAGCTGCTTGGAAACCCAAGAACATCCTCAGCCCATCCTCCTCTCACTCTTACATTCTCTGGGGGAGGCCAGTGTCAAGTTTATCAACTGCCTGCAGGGTGTCCCAGAGGTTCCTCATGTCACCATGTCCAGAAAATGTGATGCTGCACACCATCTCACTTAATGGCACCTCCAGGCACCCAGCCAAAGTCCAAGACCTGGGTGTCCACCTGGCGGTCCTTCCTCACCTGCAAACTCTCAGCAGGTCCTAGGGAGAGCCCCAGGCAGCTTAAATGCTTCTTTTGCTCTGCCCCTGTGGCCGTGGTACAGCTTGTCTCAGACTTGGATCATCGTGACTGATCTCCTGTGGTCTACTGATCAAAAAAATACAGATCAAGTGCTGCATGCAGCAGCCACAGAGAACATTCCAGAACTCGAATCATTTTGTCCCTTTCCTAAAACTCTGCAGAGACAATTTCACCCTCTGGGACCTGCCCCATATCAGTTCAGCCACCCTCAACTCCCACCACTGAGACCTGCACTTAAACTTGCTAATCCAGTGTCTTGGGTGTGTCACACCCCCACAATGGCCGCCTAGGAGACTTTCTGCTTCTTTGTTGCCTGTGCCCTTTGTACACCAGCTCAGCCTTGGATCCTCCAAACCCCAGCTTAGACAACAAATGTCCTCTTCCAGCTGTAGTGCAGCCTGGACAAATGGCACCCACTGGGACTGACTGGATGACAAGAGGGGGCTGCACATGAGGCCGGCTTTCGCTGGTCCCCCTTCACCTCCATGCGCCAGCCCCTGTGGCTCTGTACGGCTTCCTTGCCTTTTTTTTTTTTTTTTTTAAAGAAAGAGGGACAGTGAGAGAGAGGGAGAGAAGCAATTTTTATTTAGTTTTTCACATGGCTTTCCTTCCTCCAACACTTTGTTGCGAATGTGGTGTTGGGGTTCAAACTTGCGTACTCGCACCTGCCAGGCAAGTGCCGTAACCGCCGAGCCACCACTCCAGCCCTGCTTCCTTGTCCTAACAGGGAGCCAGCAGTGTCAGGAGGAGGTGGCATTGCCCCGCCCCTGGAGCCTGCAGAGCGCCTAGCATAGAGGAGGTGCTCAGAGAACATGGCCTGAGCTGGACAAAAGACCCGACAGGCAGGGCTAGAAGCGCCTTTCACCTTGAGGAGCAGTGAAGACGCGTGGACCATGCACCAATCCCCTCCAGCTCTGTCACAAACTAACTACCCAGGCGCCCTGGTCAGATGAACCGAGCTCCAAGCTGGTTCACCTGTCCTAAGAATGGACATACTGACGGTGTGCAGGAGGCTGTGCCCAGGGGCCACAGGAGCCTGCTGCGTAGGAGTCGCTGAGCTGAGGCCCCGGACAGCCCCCGCGTGGCTGCACAGGCGGGCGGGCCCTCACCCACTTCAGCTTCCAGGCTGGCCGGGCGGTCGGGCAGCCCTGGGGCTCACATATGTGCTGCAAACGCATTTTCTTGGAAGAGAGGCGTCACTTTGTCCTGTGGTTGCCTGCGAGTGCTTGCAGACAGCCTGTCTAGCAGAGGAAGGCATGGGGGGAGCTGGGGGCGGGGGCCACCCCCCAACCAGGATCCCACCCCAATCGTCACCTGCATCCCCTCCCTGTGCCCCTGTCCTTGCGCCCCTCGCATCTTTCCTCTTCTCTCATTTCTCATCTCCTCTCTCTTCTCTCTCCTCCCTTCTCTCTCTGCTTCCCATCCTAGCTCTCTGTGTCTGCTCTCTCTTGTTTCTGTTTCTTTCTGTTTTTGCTCTCTTCTCTGTGAATGGTCCTCATCATACATTCCCTTCTTTGCTCTCCATCCTGTGAAAAGAATTTTTCCTCTGCTGCCTCCAGGCAACGTTGGTAGAGAAGAATGAATTTTTCATTTGTTTTTCCATTATTCTGCTCCTATGCCCAAGAAAGTGGGACTCAGGTGTCTCTGTGTGTGACTAGAGAGATGACACACCTTGATCTCTGAGTTTTGTTTTGTCATTTCCCATAAAAGTAAAACCCACTCAGAGAGCCAGGCGCCAGACCCAGGGAATCAGAGCGGCAAGCCTGTGGGCACTTCCCCTGGAAGTGGCCCTGCTGGCAGACCTGGGAGACGGGGTGCCTCCTCTGGCTCTAGCTCTCAGGAGCAGGGCAAGAACTTACTAGATCTCTGAGCATCCAGGGGTGCTAAGGGCACAGGCAAGCGGTGGAGCAGACCCACATTCATCACCAAGGAGGTCCTGTGTAGATCCCCCCGCACCAGACAAAAATACCAGATCAGGATCTGGAGTCACGGCAGCAATGTGACGAGAAGGATGGTGGGGAAAACAGATTTCCCAAGTGAGTTTCTCCTTCTCTTCTCCAGACTTGTCCAGGATGAGCTTACCTGGGTTCGTTTTCTGCTTACTTTGGGAAAGGCTTGTCTGTCCCCTCACTGCCACTTCCCACAACATGACCAGGTTGGGCAAGACTGAATCAGCGTCACACAGGAGTGCCAGGGATATCCGGTGCTTCCCAGAGGGACCAGCATCGTCCTTATCACACCCTGGTTCCATTTCACTGTCTAGACCTCAGCTTCAATGGCTCCTGCAATGGAAGAGACTCCCTCGCCACCCCACCCAGCAAGAGCCCCCCCCCATGCTCTCTCCACTTAGCCCCTGGTTTGTTCCCTAATCCCCATCAACCGGTAAGTCTCTGATTTCTTTGTGTGACTTGTTGCCACACCCTCCCCCAAACACAAGCGCCACCAGGTGGCCAAGGGCCTGGCTGCTGATAGCCACCCTGGCACCTGGGAAGCTCTGGCAAATGGCCGGCCTCCAGCAAGCACCGGCAGTTTAAGTGACTGGATGGATGGGTGAATAGACCGTCTTCTCCAGGCTCCTCCTGTTACCACTGATAAGATCGAGGGGCCAGGGGCAGGGCAGCTATTTGGCCAAGATGGCAGAGCCTGGTGGGTGCCTGGGCAGGATGTGGGCTGTCTCCAAGACCCCTCCCAGCACCCTCACCTCCACCCTAGCTCAGCATCTCTTCCAATCTGGCTAACCATGGGTTCTCCTCCAGAGCTTCACACCTACTAGCCAGCTATTCACTTAAGCCAGACCCATATCTCTTTTGGAGTAATAATTAAAATAGCGGATTCACCAGCTGTTTTTTTTTCCCTAGATGTAATCTGCCCAGGCTCTGATTTGCATATTAAAAGCACTAATTAGCCCCTCCGAGTGCTTGGGCACCGAGAGTGCAATAACTGGTCACATTGTCCCTGAAGACCCGTCCCCAGTGCTCTGGGCGAGGATCCGGATGGCGGCTGGGCCCTGGGCAGGCGGAGGCAGCCTTTGTTCCCCAGCATTCGGGGACTGCAATGCTTCGTCCTGGTCCTCGTGGCTCCTCTTCTCTTTGAAATGTCGTGTTTGATCTGTTCCCTTGTCTGTCAATTTTTGTTTTAACTCCTTTGGAGTGTATGTTTTAACCCCTCCTAACCACACTGGGGCTCAGAGCCCCAGAAAGTGTGGGCAACCTTTGACCTGTAGTGCAACCATGAATCCCAAGTCCCTTGGTGGTGGGGCCGGTAGTTTCCCCCAGCCCTGCCTCCCAAGAATGAGAAGGGGCGATTCCAGCATGCTGGCCCTTTAAATTATTCCTTGCTGGAACCATACAACGGACTAGCTAATTGCTGTTGTTATTATTTCTTTAAAAATGAAATCGGGGAATGTGTGTGAGAGACGAGGGGGGCCACCCATAAAAGCTGTCAGCCCGTGACGTGGGCTTCTGAGTGCGTTTGCAGCAGACGGATGCCCAGAGGTAGCGTCCAGCATCCCCCTCGACTGAGACATTAGACGGGGACCTGCCTGCCCCTACCACAGCTCTGGGAGGGAAACTGAGGCCTAAGCCTCTCAGGAGCTGGCAGATGCCACCAGGGACTCAGCTGGGGAGACATCCCAGAATTTCAGCTATTGCAGCCTGGCATCCCACATGCTGGTCCCCAGACCCTGAGCGCTCACAGGCAAACAGCCCCTCCAGGCAGACCTGGGAGCTGCAGGGGCTGGGCCAGCAGAGAGAGGCAGATGGCAGCTGTGGGAGCCCCAGGGGGCAGGGCCAAACCCCGCAGTGGGGAGAACGAGCTGGCAAGTACACCTCTATTTTTGAATCCAGCTCCAAAGGCTGCAGTATGAGGGATTCAGGGGAGGCGCTGCTGCAGAGTCCTGATTACTCACACTGCCTTCTGAGGCTGCCCAGCCTTCCCAAAGGGAACCTGGCCCCTGCACCTGTCCCCACCTGATGCGCCCCCACCCAGGCTGACATAGGAGCCAGAACACCCTGGAGGTGCTCATAGGGTCCTCTCGTGTCCATTCCTGCTCTGGCTCCTGAGCACGCACAGGGCATCTTGCCCACTTTAGACATGAGGATCCATGCTTGAGACAGGCTTCCGGGAGAGAGTGTTACCTTGACTGTCTCCCGACACCAGCTGCCCGATGGAGGCAGCCTAAGGAGGCTGGCTGGCTTTGAAAGGAAAGTGTCCAACACAGGCAGGAAGCTTCAAGGTCAGTGTATACCTTACAAGCAGCACCCAACTATGGGGAGAGGAAGGAAGGAGGTGGCGGCACTGGGCTGTGCTTGGTAAACTGAAGAAAAGACTGTTTCTTGACTCTGGGGAAATCCCTGGAAACTCCAGGAAGCATGGGGTTAACTAAAGAGTTACATCTTCATGGCAGACAGGAACTGTGGGAAAGGGGAAAAGAAATAGCAAACAACAGAAGCCTTAGATCAGGAGAACAGTGAGGGGCAGGAACCTTGGGACCCAGCCCCACGTGCTTGAAAAAGGCGTGCATGAGCATTGGGAAGCCATAGCAGTGTATGGGGAGTAACAATGCTGGACATAGGGCCATCTGGGCCCAGGGAAGCTCCCCAAGGACAGGGAGGACAGATTTCTGGGCCCGGGGTCCATCTCCAGCACAAAAAAAACATTTTTTTTAAATGAAGTCTCAAATGCCACTGGAAGATCAGAAGATACAGTATTCTGGGCAGTTCTTTTTAAGAATGGAGGGGTTCTCACTTGATGAGTAACTGTGGTACATATATACAATGGAATACTACTCAGCTATTAGAGAAAATGATATCATGGCATTTGCAGCCAAGTGGATGGAGATGGAAAAAAATTATGCAAAGTGAAATATCCCAAACTCAGAGACTCAAGGGCCGAATGTTTTCTCTCATTTGTGGAAACTAGAATACAACCAGAAACAGTATGATAAATGGCTAAGCTAATAATAACCTCAACATGTATGAAATTTTACACAAGCAGGGGGAACCTTGCTTATGATGCTGGGGGAGGAAGGGAGAGTGCCAGGGAGCGGGGAGGGGATAGAAAGGATATCAAGGAGGATGGAGGGATGGAGTATGGGGGATTCAACCCAGTGGGGAACCTTCAACTTCCATGAGAAGTCCAACTAACATGGGAGTTAAATAGAGGGAAATATGGAACCATTGGGAACCCAAGGGGGGAAACCATGGAATGGCATCAGCCTCCGCTTGGCCTGTCATTATACATGTGTTCTTGATTGTATGACAATGACTCCCTCCTAAATGTAAGCCTATTTTTTTAACTAATAAAAAATGAATAATAGAAGGAGAGGGGGAGGGATAAAGGTAGGTAATTGGGGAGTCTCTTGGGGGTACATTTAATTTTCAGAATTTATATATATTATATTATTTCATTAGAAGCTTATTTGTTCAACAAATAAATTTCTGAAAAGAAATGAATAATAAAAAAAAGAATGGAGGGATTTTCTCCTAGGGAGTAGAATCTCTCTGAAAGGAAAGCCAGAAACGCAAAGCCACCTGTGGCCGATAAGCTCCCCCAAAGGCATGGAAGGCCCGTGGCCACTCCGGCAGTCCAGCCTGGAAGCTGAGACCTGGAGCTGGCCCACTTCCTGAACATTCCTGAACATGCTCAGCCTCCCAATCCACCTGCTATCTATTCCCTATTAACTCAAATGTGGACCACCTCCCACGGGGGGACTCCAAGGGCACTACTTTGACTGGAGGACCAGCTACCAGGGGCCACCAGAAGAGGTCAGGAAGCTCCTGGGACTCTCAGCTCTAGACTCTGGTTGTTCTTAGGAGGCGGGGAGGATGCTGGGGGAGGCAGCATTTTCCTTTCCCTCAGACTCACAGCTGTAGAAAGTCAAGGCAATCGGAAGCAGACACATCCCTTGTTTGGCCCTCAGGAGGGTGGGTGTTCCTCAGTTCAGAGAGCAACAGAAGGCCCAGGTACAGAGAGACGCCCAGATGAGCACATTTAAGCTTCATCCATGTAGAGCCTGAAGGCAGGGTGGACAGGAGGGACACTGAGTCATGATTTTAATTTCTTTGAATCAATATCAAAAAGTGAGATCTCTGGGGCTGGAGCAGTAGCTCAGCGGCTGGAGCGCTTGCCTGGCATACGTGAGGATCTAGGTTCAAACCCCAGCACCCACATGCACAACTAAGTGTTGGAAAAACAAAACCAACAGGAAATATAGATAAAATTGATCCTCTCTTTCTCTCTTTCTCACTCTGATGATATGACAGGTCTAGTGGGACTTCTGGAGGGGACACCTGACCAGTTAGGGGCAGGGGAGGCTGAGCCTAGTGTCTCGTGGCCTGGGAAAGTGTGCAGTGGACGCAGCCTGGAGATTTGGGGGCTTCTGGGGCAGCATTGACCAGCCGGCCATGAAAGGCCCAAGGGGCTGGACACCAGGTTGACCTGGTCCATGGTGGCTTTAAGGAGCTGCCGGAAGGTCAGAGTTTGAACTCCCAGCACACCTCGTCTGGGACTCCTCCAGTTCCCCTCACCTAGAAGTGATTTATCCCTGTGCTGGGGGATTCCAGGGCTGGTAGCCCCGAGGCTGTGGGGATTGTTGCTGTGGTCCTTTCCTGGCTTCCCCAGAGAGCACGAAGGCCTCAAGGACTTGTTTGCAGAGAGAGATAAAGAAGTCCCTCAGAGAGCTGGAGCAGTGGCTCGGGGTTTCAGTGCTTGCCCAGCATGTGCGAGGACACAGGTTCAAACCCCAGCACCACATACACAACAAAGTCTCGGAGTAATGAAGGCCACGTGAAAATAAAAATTGCTTCTCTCTTTCTCTCTCTCACTGTCCCCTCTTTCTTTAAAAAAACAAACAACAAACAAAAAACACCAGCAGCAACAACTGTTCTAGATTCAAAGAAAATTAAGACAGCAGGAAGGGAAGCTCAGTGGCCAAGCTCGCTTAGCAGGCTCAAGGGCCATGAGGTTCAATCCCAGCAGCAAAACAAAAACACACAGGCCAGTCACCGCTGTCCTAGGCGCTGTCTGTGTCTCTGCACTCCGCTCCCTCACCCTCACCGCCATGCCATGGAAGGCTACCACAGCCTGACCAGCAGAAGCTGCAGGCCCTGAAGGACACGGCCAACCGCCTGCGCATCAGCTCCATCCAGGCCACCAGGGTGCTGGGCTCCAGCCACCCCACATCATGCTGCAGTGCTGCCGAAATCATGGCTGACCTCTTCTTCCACACCATGTGCTACAAGGCCCAGGACACCAGGGTGCAGTACCAAGTGGACATCTACCAGAAGCACTGCGAGGCCTTCAGCCGGCACGCCATCATTGTGGATGGACACAGCGTGGAGGAACTGTGCAAGGCTTTCGGCCAGGCCAAGCACCAACCCACAGCCATCATCGCCAAGACTTTCAAGGGCCGTGGGATCACAGGGATAGAAGATAAGGAGTCGTGGCATGGGAAACCCCTCCCCCCAAACATGGCTGATCAGATCATCCAGGAAATCTACAGTCAGATCCAGAGCAAAAAGAAGATCCTGGCAACTCCCCCACAGGAGGATGCCCCCTCAGTGGACATCGCCAACATCCGCATGCCCACCCCACCCAGCTACAAAGCCGGGGACAAGATAGCCACCTGTAAGGCCTATGGGCAGGCCCTGGCCAAGCTGGGCCACACCAGTGACCGCATCATTGCCCTGGACGGGGACACCAAGAATTCTACCTTCTTGGAGATCTTCAAAAAGGAGCACCCTGACCGCTTCGTCGAGTGCTACGTTGCTGAGCAAAACATGGTGGGCATTGCAGTGGGCTGTGCCACACGAAACAGGACAGTGCCCTTCTGTAGCACTTTCGTGGCCTTCTTCAAGCGGACCTTCGACCAGCTCCACATGGCAGCCATCTCTGAGAGCAACATCAACCTCTGCGGCACCCACTGCGGTGTGTCCATGGGGAAGACGGGCCCTGTCAGATGGCCCTGGAAGATCTGGCCATGTTTCGGTCAATCCCCATGTCAACTGTCTTTTACCTAAGTGATGGAGTCGCGACGGAGAAGGCAGTGGAATTAGCAACTAATACAAAGGGCATTTGCTGCATCTGGACAAACAGCTCAGAAAAGGCCATCATCTACAACAACAACGAGGATTTCCAAATTGGGCAAGCCAAGGTGGTCCTGAAGAGCAAGGATGACCAGGTGACGGTGATTGGCGCTGGGGTGACCCTGCACAAGGCCTTGGCTGCTGCTGAGCTGCTGAAGAAAGAGAAGATCAACATCCAGGTACTGGGTCCCTTCACCATCAAGCCCCTGGACGGAAAGCTCATTCTTGGCAGAGCCCAGGCTACCAAGGGCAGGATCCTCACAGTGGAGGACCACTACTACGAAGGTGGCAGAGATGAGGCAGTGTCCACTGCAGTAGTGGGAGAACCTGCCTGGCTGTTAGCCAAGTACCAAGAAGTGGGGAGCCAGCTGAGCTGCTGAAGATGTTTGGCACTGACAGGGATGCCATTGCGCAAGCTGTGAGGGGCCTTGTCACCAACGCCTAGGGAGGATATGGAGTAGTGGGTGGGGGTTCTATACATTCCTGAAAGTTTCTGGCAAAGGTGCTCAAAAAACAAGTGTACTGAGAGGAGAGGTAAATGTATGTTTTGAGAAAAATGAAAAAAAAACCAAAAACAAAAACACACAGAAAGGGAGCTGGAGCGGTGGCTCAGCAGTTACGGCGCTTGCCCGGCATGCGCGAGTACACGGGTTCAAACCCCAGCACCACGGACACAACTAAGTGTCAGAGCAACGAAAGCCATGTGAAAAACTCAATAAAAATTGTTTCTCTCTAAAAGCCCCCTCAGGAGAAGCAAGGCCTAGAAGACCTAGAAAGAGGTAGAACATAGACCACTCCCACCCCCATGACTTCCTCTGCTTCCAGTCCTTCCCCACCCAGGAGAAGCGGGCACAGGAGGAACAATGGGGCCGTGCACCCTGCCTCCCTCTTTGGGGTTCCTTCTGCCTTCGTCCAGGTTGGATGCGTACTCCTGGTGAGTCAGAAAATGTACAGGCAGGCAGACAGCGTGGGGACGGGCAGCCCGGAGCAGAAAGAGATTAGGTCTAGCTGGTCCCAGACATTCAAGGACAGGCCTAGCTTCAGAAAGGACCTCAGTTACTAAAAAAGAAACAAACAACTTGCTCTGAGAAATAAAGACTTATACAGAAAGGGGTGAGAACATGGCTGGATGACCTAAGCAGGGAGAAACCATGCCCTCCAGGAGAGGATAAGACGTCAAACCCCATGTTCAGGTGCGGGCCTTCAGCTCTGAGGCCCCGCTTCTGGTCCGGGATGCCTCTCTCATTGCTTTGCTTTGCTCTCTAAGCTCTGGAATAGACTTTTCATTACCTGGGAGTCAACGACTAATTCTTCATCATCGTTAGACTCGTAAGAGCCTGGTATCACTGGGAGAGGTGCAGGGAATGACAGCCATTTTCCCTGAAGGGGAAGGGAGCCTGGGACAGCGCCAAGAAGGGAGGAGTCCATTGCAGGTGGCTCTGGAGGGCCAAGCTGGTGACTTGCCTGAGGCCACATAATTTGGGGCAGCTCCTGTCACCTGCTGGTGATCAATTTCCAGCAGGGCAAGGACAGGAGTTGTAGGACCTGTGTCCCCCCCAGTTGCACACACTATGTCTGCCATCTTCTGTTGGTGAAAGCAGGTCACAAGGCCAGCCAGGGTGCAGGAGGTGACAGTAGCTCCACTCCTTCACGAGGAGAGCAGCAAATGCAGCAGCCGTGTTTCCTGTCGAACCCGCAGGCCACAGTGCATGTCTGCTGTGTGTCCCAGACCTAGAGACTCCCATGCACACTGGCAGGTACAGAAATGTTCATTACAGCACCACTGTTATGACAAAGTCATAAATAAAAATGCCCATCACTGTGAATGATGCCTGGCATGTGCGTGCCATTGGAAGACTACATAGCAGTCGTGACGGGCGCTAGACCTCTCTGCAACTTTGGAGGAATGAAAGGTCATGTTGAGCGGGAAAACACAAGTTGTAGATGTGTGCAGATGATACAATTTCAAGGACTTTTTGTCTTATTTCTCCTTTTTTAAAAAAAAAAGTGACAGTGAGAGAGACAGAGACAGAGAATCAATTTTATTTAGTTTGGTTGCTCCAACACTTCATTGTGGTCATGGTGCTGGGGTTCGAACCCGCATCCTCATGCATGCCAGGCAAGCACTGTAATCGCTGAGCCATTGCTTCCAGCCCATTTTTGTTTTATGGACACAATAACTGTACAGAGTTACGGGGTACAACATGATGTACCAGCACATTTCTATACCGTGTGATGATCAAATCAACATGGTTAACATCTATCACCTCAAATATTTATCATTTCTTTGCGGTGAAAATATTCAAAGTCCTTTCTTCTTGCTATTTAAAAATGATAGAACATTATCGTTAGCTGCAGTCCCCTTACCATGCAGAGGACCACCAGAACCACCCACCCCACCAGAGCTTTGAGCAGCCCCCAGATCCTCGCCATCCCCGCCCTCCCCTCCTCTGGAAATCGCTGTTCTTCCCTCTACTCCCTCTATTTCCATGAGAGCAACTTCTTTAAAGCCCACAAATGAGTGAGACAATCCTGTTCCCGTCTTCCTGCTTTTTTCACTTTACATAATATCCGATGCTATTTGCATATGTATGTATGTAAAATGCGGAGGCCAGGTGAAGGGGGTCACATCCATGTGATGAGATTCAGTGCTACAGGGAGGAGTAGAATGGCAGGAGGGGCTTGGGGACCAGGCCAAGAATAATATTGAAATCTCTAAAGAAGAAAAGATGAGCAAACGGCTCAGTCCCGTTTATGCCCCTGAGATCCGACCCACATAGAATAATTTCAAAATAATAGGACACACTTGATAAAAAGGAGCCATGATGGAGGGAGATAAGGGGGGATTCCAATCAAAGGGGATTGGTGGGAAGCTGAAGGAAGTCAGTGACACCCATCAAGGGACAGCCCAAGCCTGCAGAGGACAAATGCTGACGCTTTGCTCTTTTAATTGTTCTCATTTCTCTTTATTCTTTCAATGTGCCTCCTGTCAGAAAGGCCAAGCTATTGGTATTTCAGCTGGATTAGGTTGGTGTTGGCCATCTTAACCATCAGAATGATTTAGACTTAAACAGCTGCTGCTGTTACCCAAATGGGTGGATGTGGCTAAATTCATTTACTCGTCCAAGGAATGTTTACTGGTTTTTATGTGCTTGATACTGTTCTGGCATTGGGGGCAAGCCAGAGACCCCACAGTCATGGCTCCTGCCAACAGAGCTCACATGCAAACCACCCCACCCCGGAGAGGCTGCTCCTGAACTTTCCATGCCTCTCCTGAATGATGCCATCTGCTGTGCGGTTATGGCAGGGTCAGTAACTACAGGCCTGGGGTCCCCACTCACAGCAAAGTGGGAGAGGAGTTGGGAGTAAGCCGCCATCTGCTGGGCCAGTGGTCTCCACCCACTGTCTCTGACCCCGAGACCATCCTGCTGAGACCCACCGTAATGATCCAGCCCTGCCTCCTCTTTTGAACCCCAAAGTTTCTGGGGCTCCTTTCCCCCAATGTTTTCCTAGATCTTTCCAAAGAGTGGGACTGTGTTCTCAATCATTCTCTTAATTAGTCTCTTTCCAGTGGACCTTGAACGTGGGCCATGCTCTGGGCTTCCAAGGGTTCAGGGATGTCGGGCAGAATAAAGATTTCAGGGAGGACAGACCCACCCGCCCTGACCACTGTCCTCTCTCCAAACTCCCGTACCTGCCCCTCCACACTCAGTCATGGGGGTTGAGCAAATTGGGAGAATTGCTCACCCTGAAAACATAAGACCAGGCCCCACAGTCACCTCCTCTAAAGAGCCCACCATGACCTGTCACTTTCCCCAGGCAGACCCTCCTTCTTGGCCCCAGCACCTTGTTCTCCCTCCACCTTCTGCGGCTCTTGGCAGTAGCATGATGGCAGATGGGCCTTTTGGTCACTTCTACCCCAAAGGCCACTCATTGAGGGTCACTCTACCCCTTACTCCCATGCGGATGGAAGGAAGGAGGGAGGGCAAAAGGAGAAGGGAATGATGGGGAGAATGAGAAGGGGATGTGACATTGGCCAGTGCAAAACCCTAAGGGAAAGATGTAGCTTTGCTGGGTCCTCATCTGTCTCAGAAAATAGGGAGGACCATGACCAAGGTCACACCCAGAAGGTCTCCCAGAGCACAGCAGACTGTGTGGCCATCAGCAAGACAGTCTTGGTCTGTTTTCTGTTGCTGTAACAAGTCTCTGGAGGCTGGGGACTTTATAAAGAAAAGAAGTTTATTTAGCTCTGAGTTTGGAAGGCTGTAAGTCCAAACAGCATGTCTCCAGATCTTGTGGCAGATGGCATTGCAATGACAGGACCACGTGTGAGAGATCACATGGTGAGAGAAAGCCAGGGAGCCACTCAGGGCTCAGGCTCAGTCTTTTATAACAACTCACTCTCGCAGGGACTAACCAGGATCTTGCAAGGACTACTTCATCTCTTCAGAAATTGGAGCCCCAAGTGACCTAACCACACCCCCAGAACATCCCACCGCCACACGGGCTCCCTGTGCATGGGCTCTCAGAGGAGAAACCACAGGCAAACCATCCTGAGGACCAAAGGGGCACCCCAAAGCCTGTGGCAGAGAAGGTTCCTGTCTAGACCCTGCGGCTGGGGCACTACTGCAGCCCTCCCTGGAACGAGGCTGTCCATCTCCCTGCTTGTACATTTGCCAGCTCAATATTCACAGAATAACAGGTCAGGGCCAAGCCCCTGACGGGTTCCTTCGTGCAGTTCAGTGCTAGGGCTGCAGTCAGGCTGCCTAAACCTCTTCTTGCTGCTTCCGAGTTGCATGTTGTCAGCAAATGTCCTAACTTCTCTGATCCTCAGAGCAGGAGGATTGCTAGTACCCACCCCACGGGTTGTGGTGTGGTCAGTGGAGCTGTTTATCTCACATAATCCCCATGCCATTCCCAGCTTGAGGGAAATCAAGGCTCAGAGAGGTGACATGGTAGCACAAAGATCTCCAGCCAATGCAGGCAGAGCCAGGACCCCGCTCTTCTGCCCAGCCCTGCAGAGAGGAGGCATCCCAGGAAGAGCCTCTGCTGGCCCTCCTTTCTCCCTCAGGCAGGTTCTGCCCCTCCTGGTGCAGTCATTTCTCTGGACCCTAATGTGACATAGAAACAGTAGCATGTTGTAACTAAGGGGTCCCCTGTGCTCCCCAGCCCACTGTCATCTGGCTTACCCACTCCAGTCCCAAACCACAGTGCACACCCTGTGGCCAAACCCAAAGCCTGCTGCTCAGCCTCTCCAGTCACCTGCTGCCTGAAGCCACTGTCCCTTGGCTCCTGAGTGACCCTGATGTGCACCTGTGGCTCCCCAGCCACTTGCTCAGATTCCCCACCAGTGCCTCCTCTAACCCATCCACCCACACCCTCTTCTGTGCCCAACCCTCAGTCTCTCTCTGGGCGTTCTCAACCTTGCTCCTCCATGCCTGCAGCCCATGACATGGGTAACTCTGACCTTGGCACCTCGTTGGAGTTCTAGACCACAGATCCACGGAAACGCTCCACCAGGATCCTTCACAGGCATCCCAGCAGCCTCAGGATGCTCTGTTCCCACCCACCCCAAAACAGGAGTCCAGAACCACCTGGACGCTGTGTCTCTTGTCCCATGCTGAAAGAGTGGCCAGATGCTAGATTCTACTGCTTTAGCTCCAGTGTCGTCGCTCACCTTTTCCATTTCTTCTACTCAAAGCTCCAGCCACACTGATCAAAGCTCTCTCATCTGCATCATTGAATTCTTTCCCCACGGCACTTCTTGCTCCGGATCCCCTGCGCTCAGCCGCTCTAGCACACTGTGGCTGGCCTGTGTTCCTCCCGTCAACGGCGGCCTGCTCCCCGAACGCTGACCGAGTGCGCAGCCTGTGTCTCCTGTGTGCTAGGTGTCGGGGAAATCGATGTGACAAAACTTGGTTCTCCCAAGGAGCGCCAAGTCTCACCGTAACAAGTAAAAATGAATTGCTGGATTCACTCCCAGATTACGAAGCAGAAGTGGACGGGGGGTGGCAGAGCAAGGGCACATAAGGCCAGGTGACAGTCTTAGGCTTTCTGGAGGGACTGATGAGGGAGAGGAGAGAATCCCCCTCCTGGTCACGGGCTAAAATCCAGACTGCATTTGGCTTGCAAGACCCTTTGTGGGCTGGCCCTTGGGTACTTACCCTCATTCTCCCACAGACACACAAAAAGCTCCCTCCAAATGCCCAACCACCACGTGGCTCCCTCCCATTCGGCCGAATACAACATCTCACATCAAGGATCGTGTCAATTTGTGAGCTCACAAATCGGCGCTTAGCTTGTGTGCCAAAGTCCACAGTCCTAAGTTTCAGTGGCAGAAAGACATTGCTGAAAATAATTGTGCCTGGCAGCACTGGGCCAGTTCCAAAGGCCGTGCGGTGGCCCGGTGCCCGCTGCATCTTCCATTGCTCTGTGCAGCAGCCAGATGCCTCTATATGCTGCCCGATTAATCTGGGATGAGTTGGAGTGTGGAAATGCACATTCTCAAAAACCTGCTTCTGAAAGAAGAATCACAAAGCCGCATCCTGGCCCCTTCCCCTCTTGCCTGCCTCTCCCCTTTCCGTTGCTCACCCCCAGGGCCCTGCTGCAGCCAGCCCCTGCAGGTAGAAGTACCAGCTTGTGGCAGCAAGTGACAGCCCCACCGACGAGCTGGCAGCAGAGACCCCTGCACTGCCAGCCATTAGCCATTGACTACAGTCCCGCTGGCTCCAGCAGGCAAGAGTTGCAAATTCCTGCCCGCTGCCTCTCCCGGAAGGAGTCCGCGCTCTGAGCTGGTCCCTGGAATGTGACTTTGGCCCATTTCATGATGAAACTCCAGAGGCATTCTCCAGGCCTGGATCTGCAGACAGGCACCTGTTCCCACCCTTCCCTCCGTGTTCCCCAACACTCAGGAAGATGACAATCAAAAGGCGCCAGAAACTACTAGAAGGGAAGGAGGAGGGGGAGCAGGAGCCTGAGTCGGGGCTGTCACTGGATCACCGGCCTGCAGTCTTGCCGGGCCTCTGCTCCTTGTTCTGTTTCATACAGGACGAATCAAGAGCTCATCCCCTGACTCCCCACACCTCCCTGCCTGCATCCTCCCAGGCTCCTCAGCACCATCTGGGCAGGGGCAGCAGCATTCTCTTCTGCCTGCCCCTTTCTTGTCCTCTCAGGCCAAGTCCCCACACCCCCACCCCTGAGATCTCAGGGTCCCCTTCTGTGGGAGTGGCCCCGTTCCCACCTCCCTCTCCTCATCCATTCCTCTGCTGTTCTTGGAGCACAAAGAATGCCTGACTCCAGGAAGTTCTGGCGGACGGCTGCCAGTGTCCCAGAGCTTTCAGTTTCCCAAGAAACTCAATGCTGTGCTCCTCACAGAAACTCAGTGAACTCTTGGCTCCTGGACAGGGCTGGAGCTGGGGCCTCTCTTTTTTCTCTCCCCGACCTGCCCAGGATCTACACACGGAGCACACCACCAAGTCTCGGCCTCCAGCAGCTTCCTCCTCCCCACTCCCACAGGACACCTGAAGCTGGGGACTTTCACTGTGCAGCATCTCTGCCCTCGCCACGCCACCCCCACCCTGCAAGTCTCTCCACGCATCCACCCCCAGCCCCACCTCCCTGCCCGGCTGTCTTCGGGCACCCATTGACCAGGGGCAATACGGTCTGTCCACCTCCCACCAGCACCCGGAGTTGCAGGGGTTTTGTGAGCTATGCATGGAGTCAGGAACAAGGAGGGAAGCGGGGAAAGAGACAGAGAAGGAGGGGAATGGATATTTAATTGTCCCCCAAGATAAACAGCATCAAAGTCAAGCGAGGTTTCAAAGTATGGACTGACGACCAGCCGGCTCCTGGCGGCCGCATCAGCCATCGGAGAGCCAGAGGGGCTGGCCCATCGCAGGCTGATCTGGCACGGGGACACGCCACTCACGCAGAAAGTCACTCCAACAATTAAGCGTGGTCTCTTTGTTTCCCCTCCACTTCTCTCTCCCTTTCTCCCTCTCTGCCTCCTGCAAATGCCATGTCCCACTGTGCGGGGTACTGCAGCCACCCTCCCTGTCAGGCCGTTTCGCAGTAGTACTGCGGCGCCGTGGAGAGGAGCTAATTGGATTTGTTGTCACCTCCCGAAGCTGCCAGGAGCTCACGTCTGCTCTGGTTACAGATGAAGACATCACGGTGACAGGCTCAGAGACAGCTCAGCTGGCATCCCAAGGCCACTAATAGAGCCATGTTGATTTAATGTCCGAGTGGAGAGGTGCAGACAAGCTGTTCAAGTTTTCCCTTCCAAACAAAGCAGGGATATACCATCCGTCATCTGTGGATCAGTAAATAAGCGCCCGTGTGCCTCCAGGAGTGCTTAGCCATTGCCACCGAAGAATGACAGACTCTCGGGACTCTGCAGCAGAGAGTCTCTGGTTTATGCTGCCCTTGGGGAGCCCAGCTAATTCCACCCAACGTAAATTTTACTTAACTATGTGATCATGAATGAATCCTAGTAGCCGAGTGTGGCTGGCTCACGGAAGGTGTGCCCCGGGCACACTGTCCTTGGGGCGCGGGATGTGGGGAGGCTCCCGTGATGGTGAGACCTGCTCACTTTCAGTAGAATCGTCCCTCTGCTCAGTAGACACTTACTGAGCACCTACTACGTGCCAGGCACTGGGTGAGTGAGATATGGACTTGCACAGGAGATGTGCACAGGTGGGGTGATGGCCCCAGCAGCGATCGCTCTGAAGGGGATAAAAGCACAGGCAACGGGAAGATGAGCAGGGGCACCTAAGCCCAGGATCTGCCTGCACAAGGGCATGGAGGCACCAACCCCACCGCCCTAGCCCTCCTGACTATGTCAGTAGGGGCCATATGGGCCACACCAGGGTGCCACCCGCTTTGCTTCTCAGTGTAGTCCAATAACGGGATGGACAACCTCTTTCCTCCTGTCCACTGATGGTCCAGCCTCCCTCCCTGGCTTACAGCAGCCTGAGAGTCCCCAGGAAGCACCCTCAGAGGGTGCATGGGAGAAACAGCACCTGCAGGCACTGGGAGTGGGTGGGCCACGTGCCCTGAGGGACCCGGGTCTGGAGCAGACTGCTGCTGGGCTCACCATCAAGGCCACAGACTGGGCTCCTGCGAGTTCAACTTCCTAGGAATTCTCCTCTCACACCCGGCTCATGCCAGACTGCTGACCACAGGTGCCCACCCATCCCTAGCGAGGGTCCAAGCAGGGGGACATTGAATTGTCCAACTACCAGAATGTGGGCTGGCCGTCCCATCACCTGGTCCTCATGCTGCAGCCCAGCAACCAACTGCCCAGGCCTCTCTTTAGGTCCTCACCTGCCCCACGAGCTCACATGCCACTCCCTCCTCAGTACAGAAAAGTGGGCAGCACTCCACACACCCTCAAAGAGAAAGCAAACTGATCTCAGGCACGGTGGGAGAAGAGCCAGGAGTCACCCATATGCCTGCAGGTGGGCACCAGGCCGTGCCAACACAGCATGACACGTCTGGGCAGAGCCACCCCAGGGAGGAACCTGAAACAGCCACACGGGGAGCAAGAGGAGAGAGGGATGAGGCAGAGACCAAGACGAACAAATTGCTGAGCTACAGGGCAGCCCAACTCCCAGGAGAGGAGAAAGCACCTCGTTATGGAACAGCTAATAACACCTCAATAAAACAAGAGCACAAAGAACAGCGAGGAAACAGGAAGCGGTGGGAGGGAGGAGGGCTCAGGCCTGAGGCCTGAAGCAGGAGCCTGAAGCACGAGCCTGGTCAGCGAGGACCAGGGGATGCTCGAACCGGAAACGCTGACCTATGGGAGAAGCTCAGCGAAGGAATGGGACCCTCGAAGCAGGGAGATGAAAGTCAGCAGGGATGAGCGAACAGGAAAAATGGAGGATCAGAAAAACGTAAAGACACAGAGGTTTTCTCTTAAATGGACGAATTTTCAAACAGATCAAAAATACACGGATGTTGTGTTCCAGAAAAACTTAACTCAGAGCCATCAACACCGAGATGCGGCCTGGTTAGATTATCCAATGCCAAAGACAAAAATGAATTCTTCAGAGGTCAAGACAAAAAGCAAATCACCCACAAGAAGAAAAATCTGCACTTGACCCTCGACTTCCCCACAGCCACATCCAATGCCAAGAAGCACCCGGGTGATAGCTTCAGAGATCCAGAGTGACAAAAGTGTCACCAAGAGCATTGGACCCCAAAAGATGCTCTCTGAGTACAACGGTGGCAGCCAATGTCTCGAGCAGGAATGCAGCACCCAGGTCCATTGAAAACATGACTCACTGCAACCAGTGGGTCCAGTGAAGAGCCACAGAAGAAAGAAGATGAACGCACACGGGCAGGGACTGGGGCCATTTAAATATAGAACTAAAATTCAACAACTGAGGAATCACGGCTTGGGGAGTGGGGGTGGGAGAAGGAGGGCCAGCGGCTAAAACCGAAACACAAAGGGCTTACAGGAAGCAGGAGAGATGACACACACCTTCCCATGGGATCAGGAAGCCCACCTCTGTGAAGGTAACAGAATGGAAGAGCCATCAACCCAGGAGACACACAGCTCAGGGAAGAAAACCCAGCTGATGAGAGGTGTCAACAAAAATTTGGAAGACGGACAGTGAATGGATCAGTGGTGATTGACCGCTAAAGCAATTGATTTCAAGGGATGCAGAGGAGGGTGGGCAGCAAGAAGCCATCCCCCTCCCCGCAACACACAACTACAGAAAGGCTGAGGAGCCAGGACCAAGAGCACCAAGAGCTGAACGACTGAGCAGGCATGAAGACGGGATTGGTGGAGATTTGGCAGGAGGAGCAATAAGACCACCAGCGAGGAAGACCAACCCACCTGGTGTTCCCAGGGACAGGGGCAGGGTACAGGGGTCTGGGATTGCCAGACTTCAGGTGTTAAAGCAGGGACAGTCCCCTGGAAGCCGGGATGAATTGGTGACCAATTATCAGGGTTTCTCCCCGACCCCAGCTCTGAAATCTTATGAAATTGCATCTCCCACCCCAACAGAAGATTGGAATAAAGTTTACTTTGTGGTTAAAATGAAGTCAAGCACATATTGAACAAACCCAGGCAAAAAGGGTAGATCCTGCCAAAGACAGGAGTAAGAGAAGGTCTGCACAGAGAGCCCATTGGCACCCCCAGCCCTTCTTCCCAGTGAGTTCAGAATGCCTCACCCTCCCCTCCGCATGCTCCTGGCCCCAGGGGGAGATTTGGAAATTCTCCTTAGAGGAAACAATTGGAAGATAATTTCCAAGAGAAACGATTACACGTTCCGACACATGGAGAGCTGCCAAGAGAGTGACCAGATTGCCACCAAGGCACCCTGTGATGAAAAACATCAGTCCACAAGCCCTGCCTGAAACTAAAAGGTTTCTATCCAGTGTTTCAGTGCCTTAGTCTTACACACAACGGGCAGCCAAGGATTGCCAAACATGATCGCCAGAACAGGAGAAAAGTCTTTCATAGAAAATTAGAAAAAGGGGCTGGAGCGGTAGCTCAGTGGTTTCGGCGCTTGCCTGGCAAGCACGAGGACCTGGGTTCGAACCCCAGCACCACGTGCACAACTAAGTGCTGGGGCAACTAAGGCCATGTGAAAAACTAAATAAAGTTGTTTCTCTCTTTCTCTGTCTCTCTCACTGTCCCTCTCTCTTTAAAAAAAAAAAAAAGAAGAAAGAAAAAGAAAATTAGAAAAAGAAGGGGAAATACTGGGGAATGATGTTTAAGAAATTATGTTGTTAAATCATGTGCATGGACAAATTTGTAAGAAGGAATCCCACCATTATATATAACTATAATGCACCAATAAAAAATACAGGAAAAAAGCTGGGTGCAACAGCACATGTGCGTAATCCCAGCAACTCAGGAGGCTGAGGCAGGAGGATGCAAGTTCAAGGCCAGCCTCAGCAACCGTAGTGAGACTCCGTTTCAAAATTAAAAAATGAAAGGAAGAAAAGTGACTGTGGATATGACTTGGTGGTAAAGTGCCCTGGTATTCACTTCCCAGTACCAAAACAAAAAGAAAGAAAAGTGGAAAGAGGTTTTAAAGGGAAATTTTTCCAGGAAAACAACAACAGAATAATGTAAAGCCCTTCGTCTGTTCAAGAGCAACGGACGCTGGTGAAACGGTGGCAACCTCGTGGGACCAGCCAGAAGCAAGAAAAAGGGCTTAAGAAGTTAACAAGTGCGAATCAGGGATTTCATACTCAACAGACAAGAAGACCACCGAGGAAGCCAAAGACAGAGGCCGGAGGAGCTCAGGGCGAGCGCGAGGTCGGAGTGGCAAATGGTAGTGGTGGCCCTTGTTCCCTTCTTTGTCACTCTGTGTGCTTCCCAGATTTCCCATAATGCACCCACACTAATTTTATAGTCAGAAAAAATAGACGTGGATACAAAGATGTCACAGTCGACACCCGTGAGGTCACCAGAGGCAGCTCGCTGGGAGCACGAGTGAGGGGTCTTGGGCTGGGGAGGGGGAGGCTGACTCCTCCCCACAGGGCTTCAGCACCCACTTGGAGGGATACGGAGCCTCCAGGCTCCCAGGAGAGAAGCCGGGGATGTGGCCCTGGTGGAGGTCAGGGAAGCCAGTCGGGCAGGGCTGGAGGGGACCACGAGCCTGGGTTTAGATGAGGTCCTTTTCCTTCATGTCCACAAAGGACCGCCTGGGAGCCACCAAGGGGCTGGCATGGGTGGCAGTCCCTTCACGTAGCAGAGGACCTGGTAACATGTCCCAGTCAGGGAGACTCAGCAATGCTTTCCATCCACAAGGCTCAGCCAGGCCCTCACCAGCACTGGTCAGGGTCTGATCTCTGAGGCTTCCGGCCCCAGAGCAGAGCACGAGGTCAGACTTTCCTGGGCCCTCACATCTGTCCCACAAGGGCAGTGTGAGCCTGTGAAGGGGGTGGGGGGCTCCAGCTTCTCTGACAATTCCCTCAGGTGAGAAGGTATCTTGAAAAGGCCACAAAAGCAGGGGGACAAGGATGACCACAGCCTGAGGAGATGTAGAAACAGTGAGAAGCCCTTGTGTCTGTCTGCACACCCTGCAGGCCTGTCATCCTCTGCTCAGCTCTCCCAGGGCCTCTGTGGGACACATGTCCTTGCCACCATGTCAGAAGATGGACACAGCTATCCTGATGACAGTCCCCCCACCTCCCAGCCCACCACAGTGCCCTCCCCCCGAGGCCCTTCCAGCACAGCACTGAAGAAGGTACTGGAGTGGAGGCTCGGGCAAGGTCCTCTTCCTCACTGACATGACAGCCAAGGGGCTCCCTGGCAGGGTCTGCAGAGGAAGGCGCTGGCAGGAAGAGGCAGGGTGAGCATCCTGGGGCTGCCGGCCTTACCCATGGGTGTCTCTGGATTGTCATAGTCTCCAGCATCACCTCACCTACTGAGTGGCCACACAGGAAGGAACTGTCTCCTTTTGTTCTGGGGGCCTCAGTTTCCCTTGTAGGAAACTTGTGTTTAAGCAAGCAGGCAGCGTCTCCTGTCCCCCAGCAGGAAAAGAGGAGGAGCATTGCCAGCAACCCGAGACATGGCAAGCCTCAGAGGCACTGGCAGAGCAAGCTCAGGGTCAGTGGGAGCAGGACATGTGAGTCACAAGGCAGCGAGGAGAGGTGTGTGGTCCTCCCAGCGGGGAGAAGGGAGTGGTAGAGTGTTAAACCCCTTTGCCACTGGTTTTAGTCCAAGGATTTGCTTGTGACCCCAGCCAGGCCAACTGAGTGAATGAAATTAATGTCTAACCTTCCATTTAGGCTAAAGGGAAAGAGAAGCACTGATACCCACCGGTGCTTCTGAGAAGGTGGATGCAAGCCTGAAACCTCCAGCAGCTGTCTTGGCACCATGAGGAAACAGCCCTCTCAGAGACAGCAAGCACAAGACCAAGCCTTCACAGCATCCTTGGCTCCTGTACCAATGGTGGCCGAAGCCATCCAGGGTCTATTTGGTTGTGAGAATCTGCTCAAGCCATTTGAGTTGTGTTCTGTCACCGAATAGCCCTGACAAATACCGTGATGAACAGCCTGACTGCCCCAGGGGTGCTTCACCTGCCCTAGACAGCCACTCCTTCAGGATAAATACCTGCAGCACACGCTTTCAGCCACCTGAGGATCAGACACATGTTCTGGGGGAGACGCATTTATTAAGCACCTACTGTGTGCCAGGCATTGGGCTGGGTGTTTTTACACCCACTGCGCCATCCCAGCTTTTGAGGGACTCTAAGGCGAATGCTACTATCTGTCTAAAATCACCCGGGAGTCTTCCTAGCTGGAACCAGAGCCCTCCTTTGCCAGGCTGTCCACAGGACTAGCTCCTCGGGCTGCCACACTGTCTCCTAGGTTCTAACTGCCCTCAAGGACAGGGTAGAAGGAGCACGTCCCTGCCATCAGCCTCACCTACGTGTGACCAGGGCGCAGGTGAAGGCAGGCAGGGCGGGTCTGGAAAGTTTGGGCATCAGGTAAGCCCTCTGCCTTTGCTAAATCCCTGGTGGCCACCCTGAGGCGAGCCCGCCTGGACTCCAAAGCAAGCTCTGAAGCCAGATTCTCACGACTCAGCCACCTCTAAGTCAGCCCTGTCCTTGCGCTAGCCATCTGGACCTCCGCACAGATCTTGCAGGATGAAACCCTTTCTGCCCAAATTTGAAGCCTGTGCCGAGACCCCAGACCCTGTGCCCAAGCTGCCTTAGTCCTCTGCCTTCCTGAGCTTCCTATGCCCTGCGCCCAGTCCTCCTCCCCAGAGATTATTACATAGAACCCCATTTGCAGGAAATATGCAAAAACTGTTTATCTTTGGAAACTTACATATATGAAACTGAGTCATAGGCAAAGTATATGCATGCGTAAGTGGTAAATGTCCGGGGCCAGCAATCCTGAAGCAGACAGGAAAGCCTTTTGACTGCCCCTTCATTTTGCCTACAGAGCCCTTCTGAGCAAAGTTCAGAGCAAGCAGGACAAAGCCAAGCCCCATGGAGCCCTCCACTTCAGTCCTGCCAGCCCAGATGTGTGCCGGGGGCTCCCAGGACCAGGAAACCCCACCAGCCCCTGTCCCCACCACCATCTCTCATCCACAGGGCCAGACTGTGGTGACATCTCTATGTTCCACATGTGACCCCAAGACCCCTGAGGACTGGCAGCATTTACAAGCCAGTAAATGCACCTCCTTCCTGACATCTCTCCTCATACGAGCCCACGAGAAGCTGGCCACCCATGGCGTCTTCCCAGCCAACATGACCACTCTCTCACCTTGGCCCAGAGAAGGCCCAGGGACCTGACCCCTGAGAGGCACACAGCTTCAGGAGCCTCCCCTCCCAGACGGAGCTCTCACTCTCCCTTTCTGGTCCCTTCCCTTCCAAGGCGCCCATCGGTGCGTCCTGCCCCTTGCCACATGGCTCCTGACCAACTGTGTGGGGGTCCTGCAAATAAAACATGAAGGCCCCACAGCAGACAGGAGCACTGTCAGAAAGCCCCATGCCACCTCAGGCCTCCCCTGGGCCTGGTTCCAAGCTGTGGCTCCTGAGGCCTCACTGCAGGCCCCTGTCCTTCCAAACAACTCTGGGGAAGGTCCAGTTGCTCATTCGTCCATTCACTCCACGAACACCAGGGGAGCCCCGAGAGCCTGGCTTTGCGGTGCTGGAGCAGTAGAAACAATGTCCCGCCAGGAGCTGCGGGCAGTCCAGGGCTGAAGTGCTACCTGGAGAAGGGACCTGCACAGCTATGGGTCAACTTGCTGCCCTCTCTCCTGGACTGGGCAAGAGCTCTGTTCCACGACTTTTATTAGCTTGCCTCCTTGATGGAGAGATCATAACTTTTAGTTCAGAATCATGATTAAAATCCGCGACAGAGACAAATTCAGATACCCCTACCTACTCTCTGTGCCTCAGTTTCCTCCTCTGAGAGTGTGAAGAAGAGACAACAATCTTCTAGGGATACCGTGGGTATTGAGATCCGGCATGGTGCTTGGTGTACAGTGAGCACTTAATAAACGCCGTGGTGTCTCTCAGCGCCTCCTGCTGACCCCCCAGCAGGGCTGGGCCATGCCGAATGCACTGAGCCCGCATGGCTGGTTTCTCAGCTCTGGGTGGCTTCAGTTTTACTCCCAGCTCTGGGGTCCCAGGCATGCCTCCTTGCACCCCAGCTGCACTCCTGAGTCTGAGTGTCACCTTGTCCCCAGGTTGCTCTGCTGCTTTAGTTGCTCCCTGAAGCTTGAAGCAGTGTCTACTCGTCCCCAGCCTCAGTGCTGCTTCAAGCCCAGGTACTGCGAGGGCACCGTGGGGCCTGTTCAACCTGAGTGGCTTCCTGCATTGTCAGAGTCCTGTGAAGGCAGACGGTCACTCTTCAAATGCAGGTTCAGCCGGGACACACTGGGCTGCAAGGCACGAAAGACAACTGAGGTTTAATCCAGGAGGGTTTACAGGAGCCCTGGAGGTGGGCTGGCCTCAGAGCAGCAGGTGCACTGACCAGCCCCAGTGTCAAGGACAAAGAGGGGCTGAGACCCAGCACCACTCACTCTGGCATTGGCATGGAGCCAGCTCCCCCCCAAGCCCTGGCTGGGGAGGAAGAGGAGTGGATCCGGAGTGAACAGCCAGAGTGTCCTACACAAGGGCTTTCATAGAGCTGTGGTTAGGAAGCAACTCAAAGAGCAGTGGCTGTCGGCAGCCCCTGGTCCCAGGCCCCCATCACTCAGTCTGGCAAAGGCATTGTCCTGGACAAGGCTGCCAACAGCATGTGTGTGAGCTGCTCTGGCTGACCGGCAAAGGCCTGGAGCAGTGGAGCGAGCACAGAGCCCCTGCGAGGGGCTCCCTCCCGCCCTCCTCTGCTCTGATCCATTCCCCACAGAACCCTTGCAGGCTGCCTCATGGCACCTCTAGGACCTGCACTCGCCAGGCCTTGCTGAATCCCAGCCTCAGGCTGCAGGACCATGTGGCCCTTGGGCCCCAGCGGGTGGGTAGGGATGCACAGTCCAGCCTTAGCTTCAGGAAACCCAAGGTCATCCCTGTCGGGTGAGCCACAGAAGTCCCGATGCTGTTGCCACCAGCCCCAGAAGCTCTCAACGAAAGGCCCAATTTCTGCAATTGCCCCCACTGAACAATCTAAGAGGATCCAGAGCCAGACGCCCACTAAGGGCCCAGGTGTTGGTCACCGTGGTTGCAGAACAGCAGCCTTCCCAGGGCAAATGCCGACAGCAGTCAGGGTGTGCATTGGTCCCCTGTGCCGGCGCTGAGTGAGGCACAGGGACAAGTGAGCAGGCTGGTCAGAGGAGCTCCAGGCCCCGGGCTGTCCTGGCCTCAGACCCGAAGGGGCCAGGCACACCCCGCTCACAACTGCACATCAATGCTGTGGTGGTCAGGTCGTGGCCGGCTGGGTTTCTATGACTTCTCCTCCTCCAGAGTAGCGCCCAGCACGGGGGCATAGCTTGAGGACCCCCACACCCAGTAGAGTCTGTACCCACATTGTGTCACCAAGACTTTGGGCTGGGGTGCTTGAGTTGAGGCAAGGGTAGGCCCAGAACAAGCTGAGAGAAGAGGGCTTCAGGGCAGTGCCTTACAAGCCCCTAGTGTTCCTAGGTTAGGCATGTGGGGCTCTGGCTTCACAGGGGTCCCCACACCCAGTGGCAGAAGCTGCTGGAGAAACAGAGATGACTGCTCAGAGTGAGTCGCGGATGAGAGGAGGCTTCTGGGGAGCCCCTGTTCTGCCTGGGCATGTGTGAGGGCCCGGGCGGGGGCCTTCTGATGCTGCTCCGACAGCCTCCTGCGGCCCGAGAAGTTGCCCCAGATGAAGCACACGTGGGGAAGCAGGCAGTGGTTCCTGCCTGCTTGCTGCCCTTTCGCTGGAGGAGAGAGCACTCTCTGTAGTACACAAACTCTTGGCAAAGTTGGCTTTTGCATGGTTTGCTGAACTCCTGAACACAGATGTCCCATTTGTGTTTCATTAGTACATCAGCCGCTCTGCGGCTTTCGACCTCTGCACCAGGCAATAATTACCTGGCTCGGGCCCATCCCTCACC
>PVKS010011118.1:0-57757 GCA_004027875.1 Aplodontia rufa
TTTTTTTTTTGAGAAGATATTCTCTACTTTTTAACTTTTAAATGAGTAAACACTATATTTACTTCCAAAACAAAATCTCATCTGAGTAAATACAATAGCTTTTACTTAGCTTACATTTGTTGTATGCTGATTCTGCTTTATGTTTACATTATATCACAAGCTTATTGGGAATCTGTAAAATGAATAGCTTGAGCATATTTTCAGCCTCTCAGGTCCTTTCCAGAGTATCTCCTTAGACAGTTGTCCTCTTCATCAGCTGTCACTTGCTGATGACTAACCCTGCTTGGGGTATAAGGATGACCACTCACCATTTTGAAATACTAGGCCCTCCTTCCAAGCTGCCAGAGGTATGGCAAACTTTCAAGCTTCTTCCATCATTTCCAAATTGGGTTGAAATGATACTTTCTGGAATGTTGTATCTGACTTTCTAAGTAGCAACCCAAGGGTGTAGCCAGAGTCTACATGATGGAACTGAAGAGCTGCGAGATGAAATTAAACCAATGGAAACCAGACTGCGGAAGTGACATGACAGATAAATTCTCCTTTCATTCCTTCACTCCTGTAGATCTCTTTAAATTTCTCCAGCTTATCTGCAGCTTCTTTCTAAGCTGATCAGCACAGCTACCCCATTACTAAGTGCAGCTCTCTCTTACTCCAAGGCTCACTGTAGAGTGCCAAGTAGCATGACATCACATCCACTGTCCTGCTTTCTAGAATTTCCTACTCTTTTTTTATTTGGAAATTTATTTGTTGATCAAACAAGCTTCTAATGAAATAATATTTTATATATACATACACACACACACACACACACACATATATATATATATATATAATTTCTGAAAATTAGATTTACCCCCAAGAGCCCCCCTCCCAATTACCCACCATTATCTCTCCGCTGCCCAATACATCTCTACAAATGCCTTAGGTTGTATGATAATACACCTTATCCAGATTTAAAACATGATAATAGACCTTTCTCAATGGCCAGGGTCTAGCACCAGCTTCCACAGATGAGTGAAGACATTCGACCCTTGGTTCTCTGGGTTATGCTTATTTCACTTAGCTTAATTTCTTCATAGCCATCCATTTACCTTCAAAGGCTGCAATATCATTGTTTCTAATTGCTGAGTAAAACTTCATGGCATATATGTACCACAGTTTTTGGATCTATTCATCCAGTGAGGGACATCTGGGTTGTTTCCATAATTTAGCTATTGTAGACTGAGCTGCTATGAACATAGATATTGCTGTGTCACTGTAATGTGCTGATTCTAAATCCCCTGGAAAAATACCCAGGAGAGGAATAGCAGGATCATATGGTGGGCTCATCCCTAGTTTTCTGAGGATTCTCCACACTGCCCTCCAGAGGAGCTGTACCAGTCTGCAGTTCCACCAACAGTGTGCTAGTGGGCCTATCTCTCCACAACCCCTCCAGCATCTATTATTGTTTAATTTCTTCATCTTTGCCAATCTGACTGGTATGAGGTGATATCTTAATGTAGTTTTCCTTTGTATTTCTCTGATTACTAGTGATTTAGAACAATTTCTCATGTATTCATTGGCTTGATCAATGTCCTCTGTTCAGAAGTTTCTATTTAGCTTTTTGGCCCAGTTATTGATTGGGTTGTTTGTGTTTTTATAGTTGAGATTTTTGAGGATTTTGTAGATTCTGGATATGACTTTCTGTACCATGGATTTGTATGACCCAAATAAATCATGCCATTTAAATCAAACTTTGTTTTGCAGAAAATCAGGACTGAGACAACTCATGTCATTCTCACTGTGACAGAGATAGATACTTCTCTACCAAAGTGTCTACTCTACCCCGCTTGAGTGTCCTGACTTGTCACGGGGGAACAGCTCACCAGCTGGAGGCACATTTCTCCCCTAATACCTTGTGCATCAGAATGTGGCCTGTTCTTTATTCTTGCCACTGAACATGAGCAAAAATGATGTCAGACACTTCTAGGCTAAAATTTTTTCATGAAACATGTAGAAAGTTCACATTTTTCCATTTCTATTACTCTTACCACTACACTGCTTATTTTAGTAGTAGTAATAATGAAAATAGAAAATACAATTAAGATTTGTGTTTGCTCTGTGCCGGGCACATCAATTTTGCCACATATAATTGTATGAAGTAGGAACCCTTTTTGGATCCATATTGCAATTGAGATAACTAAGAATTTTTTTAGTAACAAATAAAACGTAAATCTGATATTTCCAGCCTAGGTAGTTTAACATGAAAACTCCTAAATCTATCTAGTTAGAGATACTGCTACATAATGTGATTCATTTCAGTAGTAAATTTTTATGGAAGACTAAATACATATACTCTGTAAATTTTTAAAAGAATGCACTGTAGGAAAAAAAGTCCATTTTATCTTAAAGAAATGGAAATTTAAAACGGATGTGTTACATTGACCAAAATGATAAACCACAGAGAGTCAAGCTTCATAATTAAAACAGTTTCCTGAGAGAGCCTAAGGTGAGGTTTATTGAGGGACAATAAGCTATTATCCATTTATAAGACATCCTATCAATTTCATAGATTTTTGTGATTATAAAAATTATGTAAGATATAGAATTTATTGTAGTTAATGGCCAAATCTTGAGAAAATTATAACCAGAGAACAGGACTCCATTTATAGTAATATCGATCACTGGCTTTCATTTTCTTTCCTCACAAAGCTTACGATAATAATAAACAGGAATTCAATTTTCCTTTTCTTCCTCTATTTACATTTCTACCTCCATCTTCCAGATTTCGGGTTGTAACACTGTTTCTAACTACTGAATTAATGATCAGGCCTGTGATGGTGCACCCTATGCTGCTAAACCGTGCTGATGGCAGCCATGAGGACACAGGCTCAGCACTACCATCTTGAGAATCACAACATGAAGCAGAGATTTAAAAAGGCCTCCCTTAGGGACTAGAGGAGCGGCTCCGAGGTTACCGGCTTGCCTGGCATGCACTAGGGTGAAGATTTGTACCCAGCACCATGTACACAATGAAGTGTTGGAGCAATAAAAGCTGCATGAAAAACTAAATGAAAATTGATCTCTCTCTCTCCCTCTCATTGTCCCTCTTAAAAAAAAAAAAAGAAAGAAAAGATGCCTCTTTCAGGCTGAGGATGGTAGGTCCATTGTTGCCCCTCCATTTTTCATAATCTTCTGGAGCAGGGGTCTGCATGAGGGCTCAATCCTCAACAAAGATAAAATTATTTCATATTCATTTTGCACAGAATACTCAATAATTCACGAATAGCTTTCTGATTGAAACTATTTTCATCTTTTTGCTAAATCACATCATTTCACTCCCATAAATAAGTTCATTTTGTTGCTAAAGTCATACTACGGTGAATGAGCACTAGATGCATTGCATTATTTAATTAATGCTTGTGTGCATTATTCACACTGAAAGTAAATAGTACTAAAAAGAGTCAACAAATTATTTTAATGAGGACTTTTAGACTACTACTTTTTTGATTCCAAAGTTATGGCTGAATGAGGGGTTTGGTAAAGTGAATAGTTTATGAAATGCCTTGGAAAGTTCTCTGCTTTAAAAAAGCAGAATTCATAGAAGTAGAGAGTAAAAGATGTGGGTGTGAAGAAGGGTATGTGGAGATGTCGACCAAAGGGCACAAAATTTGTTAGACAACAGGAATAAGTTCTGGATATGTTAATCAATTTGACTTATTCAATTATGTACACATATATCAAACAACATGCACCATTTAAAAGTAAAATTTGCCAGTGTGTCTGATTAAAAGTATTAGTACAGGGGCTGGAGCAGTGGCTCAGTGGTAATAGCACTTGCCTGGCATGCACAAGTACATAGGTTCAAACCCCAGCACCCACTTACACAACTAAGTGTCTGAGCAACGAAAGTCATCTAAAAACCTCAATAAAAATTGATTCTCTCTCTCACTGTCCTTCTCAAAAAAAAAAAAAAAAGGTATTAGTACAACATAAAATGAAAAAAATAGAAAAGTAGCCAAAATGGGTCTGGTACACAATGAATATATATACGTTGAATATATTAACTTCCAAACTACTCAATTTTAGGAAAAAATATTGCCCAAAATGTTTATAACGCATCTGAATTTATGTCAGAAGTGACTAAGTTTTCTGAATAGTAATTAATATAATAAGAACTATGAATTTCATTCAACTAACCAAGGAGAAAAAGTTCATTTGGTCTGATTGCTGGCGAATGTGGAGGCAAAAGTAATTTCTTAATATAGAAAGATTTTAAGCACTGCATTTGTTTTAGTATGGTATAACATAGAATAAGTCTTCTATAGTGGCATGAATACCCCTTCATTTTTGCAACTGTGACTTGCTGACGTGCAAATACACCTATGTTCTTGAAATAGTGTATTTTCAGTTCTCCTAAAATGAGTTGCCCTACTTGTTCTCTTTGCACTAGAACTTCTGTAGAAAGGACCATAGTGATAAAGATTAAAAAATATGAGAATATCCAAATAGTTTTGGTGAAAAATATCCTGTGATTTACTAATTGTATTAGTGACATCATGACAAACTTAGTTTGCAATTTTATTCATTTTATCCATCAATAAGAGCACTGTCCATGCTGTTGTATTTGCACAGATTTTAGAACATGACTAACACATGTCCTAAGTGTTTTTTAAATTTCAAATAAATAAATAAATCTCAATTCCCCAAACATGCCTATGAAAACTCTGAGTTTCTCTTAATATTGGAAGATTTAGTATTGGTTACAAAGTGCTCCATATGGCCGACATCATCGTTTCTCAACATCCTATTGAAGGTCTTTGATAAGCCAGTACCATGTTGACTTTCAAACCAAATTTGACTCCCAAACAGTCCGTACTGGGGCACATTCACTCCAGGCCTCAGGGATCCTCCCTTAAAATGTTTTCAAGATCATGACTAGACACAGTGCATGGGGAAGGCATGCGATCAATAATTTCTCAACTCTAAATTCACAAAACACTTATCAATTAAGGAATTACTTTTGTGTATTTTTTTCAGTTTGCACTCTTATTTCTACACAGTATTTTCCCATTTTGGCATCAAAATCCCATTAATCAAAAACATGTTCAAATATCATGTCCTACACAAATATATTGAGAACTCTTTCTAGTCAGAAGCAATTGGTGTCTTTTTTAAGTTACCATAACACTAACCCAGGCCTTGTTCATGTCACTTTAAGGAAACTACTGACGTCCACTTTTTTCTTTGTAATTACTCAATTTATACACATACTTTCCATTGGCTTTTAAACCCTCCAGGGAATGATGAGTCTGAACCATTGTCTTTTTTTTTTCTTTTTAATCTCTCAGAACATCTAAAAGAGTGACTTAAATGTTGAGTTCCCAATGATATTTGCAACATGATCAAAAGGAGAGTTATACAGGCTGAGTATTACCTGCAACATTAGTTTACTACAAAGGAACTACCATACCTAAATCTACAGTTACCTAGCATGTTTTCTTATAATTTTTATGACTTTGGCTATGGTTTATTATAATAAATGTACATTCATATCAACTTTACAATATTATAAACAGTGTGGGAGCAGGGGATTTCTCTGGGTTTAAAAAAATCATTAGACACCTGGTAGAAGTTGTTAATTATTCATAGAATAAACATGAATGGATTTCCTAAATTAAAAAATAATAAAAACAGAATAAAACAAATAAACAACAAAAAATTCTCCATAAGGCAATTCATTAATGGGTTTGTTCCAACCAAGAACTACCAAGAACACAATATTATAATGTCCCATGCATACAGTAAGATGCCTATCCGGAACATCACACAGAAACTCTAAATTCCAAAATATAACAGGTACATAACAGCAAGCTGCAATTGAAGTGACAGAGCTAAATGAAAAACTTCATAAATTCCAAGTGTATTTGAAAAATGCAAGTGGTGTGGGTCAAGGGCTCAGAGGGAACATCAAACTAACAACCATTTCTCCAAGACTTCTCTAGCATGAGATGAAAAAAACAGCAATGTGTGTTTTCAAGCACAAGATTTTGCTCCAGCACTAAATGAGATTGAGCTATGATTCTAGAATAATGAGCTTTCTTTCTTGCTTAGGACCCATAATAGACTTGGCTCTTTTAAGACACATTACATTGGGTCATAGTGCTGTTCAGTATGTTTGCAAAAAGAAAAGCCATGGAAGATTATTCTAGGATAAAGTGCTCGGGGAATACCACCAAAACTTGAAAATTTGCCCCTATAGCAAATCTCAGCCCATGGCCCTCTTTTCAAGACTTTTCTTTTATCCTGTCTTCCAATTAAACCAAAATTCATTTCTCTTTGTAACACACATACTCTGCTCATTCTCAGTCATTGTTCCTGTTTTTCATTCCCTTGTATTCCCTGCCCACAAATCTCCACATATTGAAATTATAACCATCCTTCAAGGCCCAATTCAAATCATTCACAGATGTGAACTCTCCCTCTTTTAAATCTTAAAAAAAAAATACAAAAAAGAAAAAAATAAACAAAAAAACAAAACAAAACTGTCTTATTTCATCTCATTCTATTTTTTGGCACAGATATTTTATAAGGCAAAAACTATATCTTGATTATATCTGTGCCTTATATGTAGCCCTAACGAGCAAGCTGTTCATTGTAGGATTTCAATACATATTCTTATGAAGTCTTTTCCCACCAAGGCTTATATAAATAGCACAAACTTGATTAACCAAATGTATACTTAAATTAAAGTGAGGTAGATTATAATGAGAAGTGTTATTTGAATCAACTTTTCCACTGAAAATAATGAAAAATACTGGATAAAAGATTTTTTAGATTACCTTTAAAGAATTGCAAATCTGAAAAAGACGGTGGGGACTGCCAGGGTAAATATTTTTGTGAGGTCAGAATCTAAACCTACAGAGGGAAGATGAATATCAAAGCAACATAACTGCATTTATTCTAAGGTCATTTATTTATACTACCCATTTGAGATTTAGTCAATCAATCTCAGAACAAGGGGAAAAGTTCCTGCTCAAGGTCTTATAAGAAGACAGTAAAACTAATCTTGTTTCCTCACTCCTATTCCAATGGAACTTTAAAAAGACAGCTATGGTAGGTGAACAGTGAGAGATTGAAAGAAAGGAAGAGTGAAGAACCATCCTATCCCTGAGAAGTGTAGCATAGCTGCTCTTATGGAGGTATAATCTGAGAATTTTATATTATTAAGTTGAGATTAGCAGTCACTTGGACAGTTTGAGACCCCTTGTGAAAAACGTAAAATTTTATGGAGGATACATTTATCCCAAGCTTCACTGAAATCCCCCCATGATAAGATTCTAATCACAATGATTCACAAAGATAACCAGATACACAAGGAAACAAAGGAACATGAGTATAGACCAGCAGAAGCAGATAGACACAGAATTCAGATATGAGAATTGCAACAAACAGATTATAAAATAACTATACCTCATAGTTTTTTTATAGCTGGAATGGTGGCAATTATGGCACTTGCCTAGCATGCACAAGGATTCTGGTTCAAACCCCAGCACCATGTATAAAAGAAAGTGTCAGAGCAATGAAAGCCACATGAAAAACTAAAGTTGATTTTTTTCTTTCTCTGTCTCTCAATGCCCCTCTTTCAAAAAACGAAAAATAAAAAGGATAGTCTTAAAAACACCTTCAGGAAACAATTAACTATATCAATAGCATAATTAATTTAAAAAGTTCTAGAAGTGAAAAATTACAATAACTGAATTAAAAACACAATGTTTATCACATAAGGAGATAGAGTTAAAGAACCTGACCATAAATAAAGAATAGCCACTTGCAATGCAGCTCAAAAAGACAAAAATATAGAGGAAAAGAAGCCTGAAAAACATCTGAAGGATATTATGAGAAATTTTAACATAGCTTTAGACAGAGGCTTAGAAGGAAATGAGAGAGGTAATGGAAAAGGGGCTACATTTGAAAAGATAGTAGTCGGAAGTTTTGTAAAATGTATTCATGACTACAATAAAATCTTTCAAGAAGCACAACAAACGACAGGAAAAACAAAAATAAGTTGATATCTGTATGTATCATGGTGAAAATGTGGGTAAATATAGATGAGAAAAATATTGGGAGCAACTAGAGACTAGCAATTAACAGGTAACTTCTTGATTGTGACAATGGATGACAGAAAACACTGAAATAACATTTGATATCTTGAAAGAAAATTACTTTGAAGTTCTATATCAAGAAAGAATATGTATTTTCAAAATGAGGGAGAAGTAGACTTTTTTCTTTTTTTAATAAGCGGACACTGAGGAAGAATCTCACCACAGGATCCTTAAAACAAGAATTTTTCAGAATATATTCCAAACAAAAGGAAAAGTGATTCTAGTAAGGAAGTCTAAATTTTAGTAAGAAATACTTAGCAAAGAACACCACAAATACTGGGTAAATGTAAATCAACATTGGTTTTGTAAGAAAGAATAAATACTGTCTTAAGATATTATAAAAAGAATTATATCAAACTCAAACAGCAATAGTATGCACACTGAGATGGAGATAAACAATAATATGTACACTGAGATAAAGATATTTTAAGGTAACATTAAGACGAAGGTAAAGGATTTGTCTAGTTTCAGTCTTTGATGAGTACGAGTATTGTAATCCTAGACTGACTAATAGTAGAAATCAAGCATATCAGACCCATCGTAGTAGAGGAAAACAAATACAGGAAGGATAATATTAAAGAACAGAAAGAGCATGACATAATTAGTGATAGAAGCAAGAAAAGAAACACTACAATTCCATTTATATAAATTCCAAAGATACTAAGCTATGTTTTCAATGGGTTTAGATAAATGTGAGAAATTTATAATGGAGGGTCATAAAATAATGACCACACAGCAGACCAATGGCTAACTCCAGAGCAAGGAGAGGCTGTGAGGACAAAGGGACAGATGACAGGTGGGTTGGTTGGAGGGCTTCAAGGCATGTTTCCTGACCTCTGCTGTGCATATACAGGTGATTGAGCAATCACTATTGCAATATATATGGGTGTGATCTATTTTCACTAAAAATGGCTTATGCATTCTTTTACAGTATTTTTTAAACCTTATTTTCAGTTATAAATCAGAGTATTTTTTTTAAAAAGTATGAGAATTTGAGCACTATTGTTTACTTCATAATCCAGAAAATTTGTGTGCAGAGATACCAGCAGTTCTCAAGTGCTCCTTCTTACCAGCCAGCCTGGACCAAGCTTGCTCTGGTTTGGGGTGATTTGAATAAAATAAAGACCATGCATGCATATGTGTAAGGGGGACTGTTCCTAAAGAATGTCTCTTTTTCTGAGATTTTATCCATCTTAGATTTTGGATTGTGATGCTTCATAATATCCTTTCTGTTATAAATTTAAAATGGTGGTTAGTCATTAATATTCATATTAAAAATAAAAACAATAGATCAATCATTCTATTCCTTTAATAGGTCACTGAGGACTCACAGCTTGTGATTCATTAATCTCCGCAGATCAGGGAGGTAATGTACCTACTTTTAGGGGAAGTTTGCCTTTGATAAAAATGTGATTTGGATATTTTATGGACTGAATGCTTGTATCCCCTAAAATTCACTTGTTTAATCCTAACCCTCAGCAACATTAGGTATTGGGAGTAAAGCCTTTGTGGGGTGATTAGGTAAAAAATGTAGAGGCCTTTTGAATGGAAATAGCACATTTTCATGAAGATGTGAAGAGAAATAAGAACTTGGTCTCTGCTCTCTATCATGTGACATTGTAGCAGGATGATAGCCAAATGTATCCCCAAGTGTACCCTCACCAGACATCAGTGCCTCGACTTTGGACCTCCCAGCCACTAGTACTGTAAGAAATAAATCTCCCTGTAGCCAGCACTCTGTGGTATTGGGTAATTGCAGCCCTGAATGAATAAGGCAGCCATGAACTGAAAGCACCTCAATGAGAAAGAGAGGTAGTTGAAAATGGGATGTGGGTTCAGGCACAATATTCTGTGACATTGTATTAAATAGGAAAATAGTAAGAATATGACCCAATGGAATAAGAAATGGCTCTCAGAAACTACCTTGGACATTTAGGAGTTCACTTCTAGAGACCTAAATCAATGGATTGCTCCATTTTCAGTATTAGTCATTATTTAGACACACTATTTTATACTGTCCATGGATCCACATTTCTCTTTTACAAAGCCATGCATATTGGTATTCCTTGAATTAATAAATTCTGTCTTCTCTAAGTATCTGAATTAGTTCAAGTGGAAAGCTAATATGGCATAACAATGTCATGATTACACCATATTCTCAATTATATGCTATATAATGCAGTATATATTTTTAAATCAAGTATATTATAATGAACCATTAATAACTGTTTTATAGCTACTATATATTTTTGTTTTTTTTATATTACCTTCATGCCTTACTAATTCTTTTGGCAGATAACATGATCTCCATTTTTATAGGTAAGAATTAGAAGCTCAACTTTGTCAGCTACTAAGTAGCAAAAATAGAATTATATCCCTTCTTGTCCAATTTCAAAGCTCAATCTTAGCTACTTATTGCTTTGTCTTGCTGCTGTGTTAACATTAAAAGATCATTCTATAAAGATTAAAATATTATTTACTTTTTAAAACCACATTCTACATCACTCAGACAGCTTCTACTGACCCCTTGGAGGAATGGATGGTTTTTTTCTCCAGAAGCACAAAGAACACTAGGATATGTCAAAAGGGGTTCGAGGGAAAATCAGAAACTTGTGCATAAATCTCTTTCAAAATAAAACCACGGAAACTTTAATCAAGGCCTGGCAATCATCGTATCGTTTCTTTGAGGCTCAAATTGGTAAATGTGGGCTATCCCACTAGGCCTTTAATACTTGGTTAGAAATGAATCCAAGAAGTTGACTAGCAAGACAATTCATGCAGTACAAACACGAATGTGTAATTCTCTTCCCCATTACCGCAAAACAGTTAGTTCCTACACTGAATTCACTTTGAAGACAATGAGTGCCTGGGAGAAACCATAAGAGAATTGAAAATGGGGCCAGAACTAATAAATAGGGACTGCCAAAAAAAAATGCTAACAGATTTCTTCTAGGAGTCAAAGCTATTGTCAGTTTGTAACAATTCTGAAGGTTGAACTGGAGACATACAATTAGTGACCTAACTTGCAAGGTTTGCCTACAATCTAAAAAGCAGTTTTCTTTTACCTGTATATAATTAAACAGCTGAGAATTATATCTCCTAGTAGGAAGAGATTAAAATAATAAAATAAAAGTAAAGCAAATGCTTTAATATGGAGTCTAATCTCTCCCCATTATCCCAGCACATTCACACCAACTCTGCTCCAACGGAATTCTTCTCACTCAGCAGGATGAAGATCATCTTCTCAGCAGCCAAACCCAGCAAGGCAAGCCGCTCTCCTCCCTTCCCAATGTCCCCTTAGAACACATTCAAAGGGAAGACAAAGGCCCTGCAAGTGGATGGGGGTTGTTTTGTGCCCGGTCCTTAGGGGTATTTTATTTTCTTAAAAAGATTATCTCAATCTTCCTGCAGCCAAAAAATGAAAACAAAACAAAACCCTAAAACAAATTTCTGAGGCAGTTTAGAAATACAAAGGACTTAGATATATTTTTAATTTATTCATAATTAGTTCACAGATTGGACCACACCAAGACTCCAAAATCAGCAAGGCACTTTGGGGATAAAGGCTATTGCAATTATCAGGACCAAGCCAAATGTTACCTTTTGTTCTTACTAAAATCTCCTTTTAAAAAAACATTGCTTAGCAAATGATTTTCCATTTTCTACTTAAAGAGGATTACATAGAAAATACGGCTAGTGGCTGTAGAGCAAAGAACTTTTCATTGCTTTTTTACCTGCCAAATATAAATTAGTTCATTTTGGTTCACTCCTGCCAGGCAACCCCTTTCCCTGTGACCCATCCAGCTATGGGCTATAGCTGGTTCGTTCCTGCCCTAAGTCCTTGCAAACCAGGAGGCTATCAGGCACACTGCCTTCCCCCTCTCTACATCTTATGGCAGGCATTTCTTGCTTGGGAAGCAAGGTTCTGAGCTCGAATTGCCTCAGTCACTAGCTCCAAATTGCTCCTATGTTCTGTCATCATCAAATCTCTATGGGCATGAATGAGGCCCTCAACCAGGTACAATGAAAAAACCCTACAAATTTCACTTTGTAGTAACTATAGGATACAGAAATTGTGTTAGTTCTATTAGACTGAGTCATAGAAATATTCTGAAAGGTTAGCTGGAAATAGTGAACGTCAGAGTTAGACTAAGATAAAAAATCACTTTGTTAATTTAGAGTGTTTTCTCTTTGGTAACACCCCATATTAAGGTGCCATTTATAAACAGTTTATTATTATTTATTAATGTGTGAAGCACTTTATAGCATGCTAGATAACAACCTAAATTCATGTATTAAAGATGCACATACATGGTTTAATACGATTTACGTCTTATAATATTCTTTAAAACAGCTTCCCATAGTCTCATACGTTAAGTATTTATTACTAATGCATTTTATAACATACTTTATAATACATTATTTGAGCAAGTAGCTGCATTTGGTGGTTATTTCATAAATAAGAATAAAGCATTTATAAATGGCACCTTAATTTAAAGTGTTACCTTCACATTACTAGGGAGCTGCTTACCATTTATCTCATTTTGCGATTATTCTCCAAATGCACCACTTAATAAAATAGACACTAAGTTCTATTTTCCCTTCATCTGATTAAAAGTTTATTGAGTCATTTCTTCTATCTGCTTTCAGATGTTTGCAGCTTAGAAGCTTTAGTGTGATTTCTGATGAAACCAAAATTTTAATTCAACAATATTTCTGAGAAGATGGTAATAGTGGAAAAAGAGAACCACTCACCATGTTGGACAGAGCCTGTTGCTTTGATTCTTTGTAAAATTCAAGTTTTCGACTAGAAAGAACAATCCATGAAGATGACCAGTTTTTCCTGAGGAAAACAAACAGGAAAAAAGTATCATCAGTAGAAGAAACACGTACCATACCCAGTGCAGTGTGTGCAACATTTGAAGATTGTTTTGAATTTGTGTTCCTAAAATTCTCAATTAAAAGCAGTAAGTGGTAAGAAATTCCGATAACACAGATATTTTGTAATTTTAAAAAGTATGACACTTACATAAACATTACTGTTTGTAGAACCCTGTAAAATATTTTTGCAGTATTAAACACCCATTTTTTTGTACATCTAAGCAACTTCTTCCCACAAAAAAGTATAGCAAGTAAAGAGTGAAACTAGAAATCTGAACCCTTTTCTCCACTATTTCTTCTTTTTAATGGTTTACTATATTTCAGAGTATGAAAAACTAATCAGCCTATGTTATTGCTTATTCAAAATATTTTTGTATTGTTAAATTCCACTAGAAATCAAAGAAATGTGACTAAAAATGCTGGCATGCCTTTTCCCTAGATGCCTATCAAATTGCAGAGGATTAATGAGGAGACAGGAAATAGATTATTTCATATTCCATTGGTGAGAGTATAAACTGGTGCATCTTTTGGAGTGCAACTTAACAATATGCTTTTAAGAAATCTTTAAAAACTTCTACATCTTTTGACTAAACATATCCATTCCTATGAATTTAAATTTATTCTAGAGAAATACCCTCATGAGTTGCTAAGACTTTGTACATGAACATGAAATGAACCATCATTTGTTAATTCTGCACAAAAAAGTTAAGAAATTACTTGAGAATGACAGATTCACATCTGAAATAATGAACCCTGTGCTATAGGAAAGTACTGGTGTGGGAAGATTTTAGTTCAGATCCTAATAAATGCAGTTCATAATACCATGCTGTGATATTTACCTAGGAGTGTTTTTACCTATCCCAGCCCCTTTTAATTATTAATTCCATTCATCAGAAGTTCAAATGTGGGTTTCTTGAGTGTGTCTTATGACTTTCTTGCATATGACTTTTGGGAAATTTAAAAATTTTGCTTTCATATACCCTTTAAAAAGTAAGACATCAAATGACAGGCCATTCTGTTCTTACAGAGGTGTCTTCATTATGTAGCACAGAGCCTTGGACAACAGAATATATATCCATGAGTCAAGAATTGTACTGGACAGCAAAAAAAAAAAAAAAAAATGCCTGGATTTAACAATAGTAAACCAGCTAATAAAATCATAGTGTTTGATTTTCTATTGTATTTTTCAGTCCTTCTCAAATTTCCTCGAACATTTTTTCTATAGTTGGAATATGTGTGCATTCATGTCATAAGAGTACTCTTTTTTAGTTGGTAAAACCATCAAGGAGATTAATATATATATTTATACTTATTATATCATATTATTATGTTTGCTTCAGTTTAACATTTTTAAAGAGAAAGAGGGGTAGTGAGAGAGAGAGAAAGAGAATCAACTTTATTCATTTCTTCATGTGGCTTTCATTGCTCTAACACTTTGCTGTGTAAGTGGTTCTGGGGTTTGAACCTGCATCCTTGTGCATGCCAGGCAAGCATCATAACCGATGAGCCACTGCTCCAGCCTCTCAGTTTCGCATTTATTACAAAATAATTGAATTCAGTTTTTTTTTAAAGTGGTTAAAAAACAAAGTCTACCAAAAGTCTTCATTCAAGTCAGTAGAAACCACATAAAATATGTGAAAAATGACTTCAAGATATTTGTGCAATTTATTTATTTACTGCCTCTTAGAATCTAGGGCTTTGATTGAAAGGGTTGCTTTGATTCAGTAAGGTTAATATTTAAAAAAAAGAATCAGGTTACTCTAACATGCACAAAGCTTTCTTAATGATTTGCCATTGTGCTAAATGAGAACAGGGTAAATAGTCACACAAGAAACACGATGTGGATTTTCCAGTGTACAAACACAAATACTCTGTTCTTGGATTCGCTAGTCTTCAAATAAAGAGTCAAAATTTCAACTGGATTGTGTAAAGTTAAAGAAAGAAGAGGAGGAAAAACTGTTTAAATGCTTCCTTTGTGCCTCAGTGTCCATCTCTCCTTTAAGTACCAGTGGTAATATGGGGAACTGAGCAGCTGTTGCCTTCCTTCCTGCAGGACATGATATTAGCTGATCTGAAGCAGCAGGAGAGGAAAAACAGTAGGATTGTGGGTGCAGGCTGTGCACCCACAGCCTGCACCCACCATATGTGGTCTAAGGTACGGAACACCTCAGATATGACAGATCCGTATTTAACCTGCCTGATACATTCCTATGTTTTTCATCTTCTGGCAGGGAGAAATTATACCTTATTTGCTTCCTATCTATAGAAAGTCCTGGATAAATGGTTCTGATTTGAATCTGTTTCAGATGTTGATCGTTTATAGAACTTGCTGGCAAAACTCTCCCATTCCTTAAACTTGGAACTGGAGCTAGTTAGAATTGAAGCTGCATGAAATCCAATTCTCTCATTGTTCCATGTTAGGACTTTGAACTTCTGTGAACTGTATCCCTGTTAGGTAAACCAGATGAAGGAGCTGAAGAGGGTCTTGGAGGCTTAGTAATGGAGACTTCTCTGACGCCTTACGTACAGTGTTATTTCATCTTCAACTTATAAATGACAAGGACTGAATCATATTAGAATGAAACTGAAAGGCATTCCAAGGATACAATTCCATTGCTTAGAAAGAATTTCATTTCAAAATGAAGAATTAAGTGTTTCTGACAAACTTTTAGACGCTTCTCTTTCCTTTCATTTATCCCATTTCTTCTAAAATATAGCATGAATTATTTTAAATAACTAGTATAAGTTTGATTGCATAGCTAAAGTTTAATTTCTAAAACACAAAAATGATGAAGAGAATAATGTTTCCATCCCTTGACATGGAAAATAAGGTTCATAGTGTTCAGGTAACTTACTTAAAGCTAGAGTCGCACACTTCCCTTTAAGGTCAAATGTAATTTCTCTGACAACAAAGTCTGTAATCTATTTCTTTTTTTTCCGCTTTATACTCTTTTAAAAGGATTAAACAGTGCTATTTTGGTTAAGAATATCATTAATGTCACATTTCACCATAGGTTTGGTTGAAATTCAAAAGTCATAAAAGCTTGTGTGCATAGCTTGTGATGACAAATCAGCAATCTGTCACTCATATTAACTATTTTACATGATTCTTTTCAGAAGCACTGGCAACGTCCCACCCATTCCAAACTCAATACCTGAGTTTACTCCAGAAGTCTTCCTTCCTTCTTAGACACGAGTCAATAATATGAGCTCTCGCATGGCATTGACTGATACTCTGGTCCTGGTATTCCACTTGGTATTTTTATATGCATCACATAATTTAGTCACAAAGCCAGTCATAAGTATACACAGAATGTTTATCACTATTATCAAATGTATTTATCAACAAATGTATCAAACACACTTCAAAGGGCTGGATGATATAAAGGAAAAATAAGAGACCTCAAGAATTTTATCTCTAACTGGAAGACACACAATAAACAGAGAAACAAATCCTCTGAATAACTCTGGGAGGTGGAACTGGTACTTAGTGAAGTTGTGTCCTATCCAAGAACACACATGTCATGAAGATGGGAATCAGGCCAAGTCTCTTGCATCTAGGAACCCATGGTCTTTCCAAGGTATCAGTTATCTCTAGAGCAGGTAGAACCCAGCTCTCCCCTTAGGCTTATCCAGCATTTATTGCTCAGTCTCATGTCAGAAATTAAAAGAAGGAGATAGAACTATTGTCAAAGCACATTTCTTCACTTGGAACAAAGCAACATCATAGCCTGACCTGGGCTGTTCTGCAATCTTATGCCTACCTTCCCTCCGTATAGCAGTGATCAGGGGGAGGTTAATTCATCCACCAACAAGAACCAGTTAATGCCTCCACATTTCACCCTGACAATCTGAGCATTGTTTGTCATTTTTCCATACAGGGGAATAAAAACTGAGCTGCTGAATAGACTTAAGCATTAAGCAAGACATAAGTCAGAAAATCCCAATTTTACTAAGTTGGAGGTCCCAGGAGTAAGAGAAGCAGTCCTCGGTCTCTGCACAGATTTACAGGTAAAGATTAGGTGAGAGACTCATAATAATGATCCAGTGCAGGAAACAGGTCAGGACCAAAAAAATGCAAGCATCTGTTTGATGTTTAGCATACCAGGCAAATCATAGCAAAGGGGGAATACAGGTGCTAATTACAATTAGAAAGGAGGGATAACTAAATTAAGAGAAATCTTGATTTATGCAATTGCTGAGACATTTTATCCAAGTAGAACATTTTACAGAACTTTCCTAAAACAAATCCTGAGCTTGAAGTTGGAAGATGAAAGAAAAGAAAGAAAGAAAGGAAAGAAAGAAAAAAAAAAAACAACAACACAGGAATCCGCTTGACATTATACAGAATGGTCACCGGATGGCAGCACATAATAACAGCAACTTTGTAACTGCTTTTCTGGAGAATGCTTGGTGGAAAATGCTCCTTAAAACATTCACTTTCAATTATAAGAGTCTGGGAGCCTATAGTTCTAGGTTTAGTACATTTATTTGCTATAAACATCAAAGCTTTAAATCCTATACTAATCTCCTATGTATACTTTAGAAAATGACACAATAACAAAGCAATGAGCAGAATAAGAAGGAAAATATATGTGGGATGACTTCATAAATTTCACACTCTCTCCTCTGGACCACCTGTCACTGTTACCTGACTTGGTGATACTGGATTTGGCTTCACTCTGCACCAGCTATGGCAGTGAAAGTGATTTAGTATAGTATCCCTGACCAATTTACTGCAAAATCCCTCAGACCCGTCAATGTCCTGACTCATATCGGACTGGTAGGTCTAGGAACTAATTTCTTCTTTCTAATAATCTAAGTTTCTTATAACTTACCACTGCTAAAAGGTGGTTCAAAGACACACACATCTCTCTCTGTGTTGCAAGAAAATAGAAAAAAATCAGATTTAGTCTGGAAGAATTCATTACTGAATAGAAAGAACTAAGGAAAAAATAAGTTCACATAATGGGGTACCTTAGCATCACATTCTAAATAAGTCCATTGTGCCTAACAATTGTTTTAAAACACACACACACACACCAAAAAAATCAAAGGTCTAAGAATCATGGGCCCTAGGATGAAGGCAGGCCCAAGTAGACATAACCACAGCAAAGCCCTTATCTGCTTTTCTTTTCAAATCCATCTTTGCCCATACTTTCACCCACAAGAATCCCCATGCCCCTGTACAGGGTGAAAATCTGCACAGAATGAGACCTATAGAGCCACAAAGGAAACTTTAACAAAGGGAAGATCTAAGTGCACAGAGACAAGTGTGAGGTTCCCAAAAGAGCATGACCACACTCTCAGGTGCCTTTTGTAAATTTAAGCATTGCAAATAACTTTTCACTCTGGCCTCACAGAATTTTATAAGAGGCCAGTGCTACTTACAGTTTTGGGGATGGAATTCCCCAAATGAAGAAATGCCTAAGCTTCATCAGAAAAGCTCAGGCATAATTTCTATGTTCATAATTAAAAATTAAAGTTGAATGCTGAGTGTACTCTGCTTTCAAGTCTGTCAGCGTATCACAAGGGAAATGTGCATAACCTCATTTTGAAATAAAACTAAATTTAGGGCCTTTTATGAATATGAGATGTAGCCAACAAGTTCTCCTTCCTGTCACCTTCTCCTTCTCAAATTGAAATAAGTCAAACTTCTTTAGAGAAAATATATGAAAGAAAGACAAATAGAAAGGAGAATAAAGAGGGTGAAGAAGAAGATACGTAAATGCTATAAGATGCGGATGACCTAAAATGGATTTATGATTCAAAAACCTTATCTCATCTGTACAAAATGTAAAATAAAATTTGATAGACTTTAGGAGATTTGTGAATTACACAATTCTTAATTATTTTGGCATAAAGTTGGACTCAACTTAAAAATCAAATTTAAAAAAGGGGGGATAGGAATTATTTGATACATTATATCCTACAAATGTGGTGGAAATCATACTCTATTAAACATGGTGAATACATATATATATATAAATATATATATGTATAAAGTCTAATATGTAAATTACACATAATAAAAACAAAAACAAACCCTAAAAATTTGGAAGACATATCTACAATGTCTAAATTTGACAAAACATTATTTATATAATACCAGTTTCTTGAAATTATCAAAAAAAAAAGCAAGAAACAATTGAAAGTTTATGAATGGGCAATTCTCAGTATACATAATCTGAATGATTCTAAGCAAACAAAATTAGGATCAACTGCAATGGTAATCAGTGAAATAAAAATAAAAGCAACAGTGAAGTTACATTCTGTGACCATAAATTTGACAAAATTGAGAGAGTATGATAATGTTGCTTGCTAAGAGGTTATAGGGAAATGGGATCCCTTTGCAGAGCAGATTGTATTCTTTAGGAGAAGGTCTGGCAATGGCACTTGGTGGCTTTCTAAATATTCCAAAAGCCTTCATTCTTGATTATAGTCCCCAGAGAATTTCTAACGGATTCCAAGTAGAATTATATGGGTGTGCTTGCTTCACTGCAATGTTACTTGGGATGCAAGAAGGTCCAGACACTTTCAGTGTTTGCACCTGAGAGATTGGATAAGTAAAACTTGGATAAAAACAAAATGGCAGCAACTGGAAAAATAAATTAATTTTAAAAACAGCAATATATATATAGGTGTTCAAGTACTTACACTGAATGAGACTAGTAAGAAACATGAGATTTACAACATGACAACACTTAAGAACTATAGAAAAAATTCACATATACACAATTACGTATTTTTTTATTGGAATACCACACATACAGCAAAATACAAATATGGAGAATGGATTTAATTAATGATTAGTTTGTGTGTCTACAGTGCACATAAGTGAGAGCTGGAGATTGAAAATAAAATAAAGCCAGCTAGGTGTCTTGCCTGGAATGTTGGTACCACAAGGCCACAAACTGAAGGGTATAATCAACTCAATTCTTTGGAAAACTAAAATTTATGTAACTTTAAATGAAGAGAGCTAAAAGAATGCATAATGATATGCAAATTGATTGCAATAACAATAAAACAGAAAACATACTAAGGGTTATATGTATGTAAACTGTAAATGCCAAACTATGTGCAAACTAAGTTTGCTGGGCAAAAAGACAAATACTAAATGGCAAGACACCGATTGCAACTACCTACAAATGCATTCATGAGAGTTGTCTGGCGGGATGGCCCTGTTTAGTGCCTCTGTTTCTTCTTGATATCCCCTGACAGAGGAAAATGTTATAAGGTCAACTTATGGATGGCGTTTGGGCAAGGATGCTTTACAAAAATACCACTGTAGTGCATCATCTTGTTTTTAAGAACTCTTTCCATTCCTTGCATGATACTGAAGGATAACCCTGAACAATGCTGTCTCTTCCTCTCTCCTACCTGGTCCCAGTGAAGGGCTGATGAGGCTGAAATAGAAGTCTTTGGAGATCATACTGCGGTTGAGGTGGAAAAGGGTGTTGACATATACTCCTCTAGGGACATCACTGCACCCTCCACACTCCTTTCTCGGTTGATACATCGGGGAAGTTTATGGGACAGGGAAGCACTCAGGTGTGGGAGTCAAAGTCAGGGACTCCCTCCTGTTGCCCTTTTAGAACTTGATTCACCAGGTCAGTTCCCCCCTGAGTCACAGATAAGCCCTGTCTCTTGAAGCAGGCCTGCATTTGATCTTGTCTCCTGTGTATCTCTTGTGCACCCTCAGGGGAGGTAGTCCACTGATAAGGAACCCTCAAGGAGAAGATTCAAGGCTCAGTCAGCAAACCCAAAAACTTTACATGGGCAGAAAACACAGTTTGTTATTTATAAGAACTGATATTTTAAGTAGAGGGATTATGGGTGACCCCTCCATCAATTTTACTTCTTTAAAATAAATATTCACATAATCCATTAAACTAAAGCATATTTTACTCTCTGATGTTGGTCAGAGTGTCATTCTAATAATTATTGCATTATACAACTAACAAGTGTCTCCTTGTATAGCTAAATAGTACAATAATACTAGGTAGACTTAACTGTTAATAATACACTCATGAGCATATGTCTTGTCTACCAATTTCAGCACTTTTTTCATGGCTTTCTAGCTTGCAAATTACCTACTCACCTACTGTAAACTAAATACACAATAGGCCTGATATGGGAAATAATGAAAATTATAAATAGATATTATTTCTAAATATTCCATGCATACTATATACCTACCTAGCAACTTGACTCTCATTTCAACTTTTTTTTCTTCAAGGTTTTTTGTTATTGTCTGGGGAATTCTCATTCTCTTTTAAACTTTCTCTCACCTGCGCTGTGTTCATGATTATATTTTTCTTTATCTCAAATGATTTTTGTTTTGATCTACAAATGTTGTGCTAATCATTTATCCTTCAATTTATTTCTCAGTGTATTTAGATTTTTTAAATATTGCAAATGAGTTCATTTATTGCCTAAATTTTCAGTCCCAGAAATCAATATCCTCTACCTTGTTTAATTAAATATTTTTAAGTCCCAGAAAGACAAAAATACTTCATTTATATATTCCGTGCAATAAAATAGAATGTAGCACCTTCCTTTGAAAACTATATGTTTGAAACAAAGTCATGTGCAGTGATAGCAAAGATTATTTTATTCCAGTCTGGTACTATTGGGCCTTACTTCCATAATAAGAGGAGTGACACAAATTGAGGATATAGGAAACTAGTATAGTTATATAATAGTGAGTTGAATTTCTATTACCTTAGTTTCTTTCCTCCATCTGCAATTTTAGCTTTTTGAAGATAACCTTCTTTTTCAACCATCTGCAAGAAGAATGCATATGTTAAAACTGTGACAAACTCCTATGCATTTTTAGTTTGAATGAACCTATACTTTCCAAGAGTCATTGAAGTGATGGAAGTTTCCAGTCACAGAATTTTATTAATAATGCATATATAGCTTATGGGAAGTGCCTGGAAGATCACAGTCATTACAAGCTGTTAAATATCCAAATGACAGATTATGAAGAGGGATGTGAATGATTTGTTAGATAGTGATGCACCTTTACTCATTTTTTTCGGTGCAAAGAAATCACTTATTTAAAAAGTTGATTCAAAGTGGTAAAACAAAGACAAATTTAATGCCTGTCTTAGTTTTACCAACCATTCTTGGAAGAGATCTTCCTTTTCAACTTCCCTGTACACCTGCTAAAGCCAGGACAAAGGAAGAATTCAATAGCACGCAGTAACTTAGCCAGCTGAATCATGAAAGGACATTTAAAACAGCAACACCGCATACATTTCTGTCACTTAAAGAGCCTAAAGTAATAGTGTCTCCTTGTCTCCTTCCCTGATCCACAGTTGCCCTCCTTTTCTTATTTGGATGTATGGGCTTCGATTGCTGATACAGTGGCAAGCTTCGTAAAGAAGAGTCAACTATTTATTACAACTACAGACATGTTTCTGAAGTTCTAGGAAGTACTTTAATCTGTTAGTGTCATATTTCTACCCTTCTTTGTCTGTCCCACATGCTCCATTGTAGGTCCTTGGCCTGGGTTACATCTTTTTACTGTTAATGAACTGATTACACTCTATCTCCCATGCTATGTGCAAAAGGATGTAAAAACTCACCTGCCTAACAGCAGAGGACCATACTACCTCAGAGCCACCCACAGGCAGATAGACTCCTTGCCTGTAACAATACCTCTATCCTGTCTCCATCTCATGTACTCCTAAGTCCACAAAATATTCTTTAAATTGGCTTTAAAACTCATGTGGCACTCATTAGAGAGTCTTTTTATGATTCATTTGCATTCTCTTTTAGGTATCCCTGTCCTGAATCTCCATTTTCACTTTGTCATTATCACAATGATAAGCAGTTGCCAAATCACACTGTAATTGTGTGCTTACTCCCTGTGCCTGGACCTGTGTTGTGAGTCACTGAAGGCCAGCAACTACACTTTCCACACCTGGATTCCCAGCTCCTAAAGTGCTTGCTGCCATGATAGTCATAATGATGAATACTACTAACACAAGCAACCCATTAATGAATGGATATTTAAATGTTTATTCGAATATTTGTGGGGGACTAGCCAACCAAAATAATTCATGTAAAATGACAGGTGGCAAGAAATATTTGGAGGCAAATGATTTGTCCCAAACTACTAAAATCTCAGAATTGCCTGTTTACAAGCCTCACCCTGATAGAGATGAGATCTTTTCTTACTTTTTCATTGTTATACCCCTAATGCATAGCTTTCAAAATATATTTGATGAATACATTTTAGATTGACTAAATAAGGAAGATTATAATATTATAATAATGATTTGTGAGGACCACAACAAAGCATTTTCATGTATCTACATCTTCAGAAAATTTCTTTAACTCAAGTGTGTTTCCAATGAGTCTAAATGAGTCTAAGGAAGCTTTGTTGGATCATTTTTAAAGCCATAGTGCTCAATGGTGTCATTTTTTTTTAACTGGACACATGTATTCATTTGATTTGCCCACCTCTTATTCTATGTATACTTTTCCTTTTTCTTGGTGCCAAGGAATTTTGTCTACCCACTAAAGACCATATAATAAGTTCAGTGCTTAACTCTGGGCAACACTAGCTTCTATAAATGCTTAGAAGAAAGAAGGTTTCAGTAACAATTAGCATCACAGAGGAGGTCCCTTTCTTTAGGAAAGTATATTGAGAAATTTTGTTGTGTAACCATAGACAAAATTTATTGTCTTGTTGAAGCTTTCTTCTGATGAAAATAAAATCATTATTTAAAAAGTGGATTTATCTATCAGAAAGCTATAATATCTCAACCCGTTGTAAATATTGATGAGGCATTCTAAGCAAGGGATTTTGACATTATTTTTTAAAAAAAATATACACCAGAAGACCCATGGGTGGACATTTGGACATTTGGTATTCACAGAAATATATTATTAATGACCATTTCTCTAAGATGAAAATGGAAATGGAAAAAGAAAAAAGTTAATATTCTTACAGGGAGAGATCAGCAAAACTAGGCTTGAGATATATTCTATAAAACTCTTGCTTCTTGAATACATAAATAATTTTATACCAGACACTGCTGGAGCTTCCTCATGATACCTGGGACTAAAGTAGCCAAGGGATTTATTTCTTATGTTAGGACTCAGTAAGCATGATATAAGTACCATTAATAGCTGAGTCAGTTCCTGTGATCTTGGGTTAATGCCATAGAATTTTCATGAATTTCCAGTACCCAAAGGTACTGGAAAAATAAAGGAGGAAAAGATGAATAGCAAGTTAGTTATCTTCACCCACATCATCTTACAAATTCCAAACTGCCTTTTTGGTCATCAGAAGCATTTAATAACCTTTCTACTATATACTATTACCTACCATCTTTATTATTACTGTGCACAATTTTACATATTTATGTGCATCGGATGCACATTCCTACATCTATCATCTATATGTCTGTATATTATCTATCTATATCTATACATATCTTACTATTATGCATATAATCTGACACCTAGAATTTGGTGTTTCTCTCTCTCCATTGCCTCTTTCATATTTGATGTGCACATGTTCATTCTTTCAAAAATTCATCATGTAATAACAATCCCTTGTTCCAAATAGTAGCCACTATGCTTAAAATGGTTATGCAAAAATTAACAAAATAGTCTTAATATTACTGAGGCTTAAACCCCTGTAAGCTCACATTAGAATAATCTTCCTCTTATTTTGGGACTGATACCATACTCCTTCCAGCCATCTCAATAACTCAGGCCACTCTTTAGCCTGGATTAGGAAACTGCAATTCAGCTTTCTGCACTGGAAACACTGCATCATTCTAGGTCCCATGCTGGAAAGCAAAGCTCCCAGGAGGCACAATTAATTACTCCAATGTACCTTATCATCATATTTTGTGAAACCTCCCCAAGTTCCAGGAACCAGGCACTAGGAAACAGTCATTCTGAGAGGTGAACTGAAAGAAATTAGTGCAAGAAGAAGATTCTATGCATGTGGGTCTATATATGGACTCTTGTTATTTATTAAGTATGCTAAGTTAATTGATCTATAAATTGGAGTTGAGCATGTTGGTCATCTAGGGCTCAAATGTTGATTTAAAAAATCATGTATAACTTTAGATTTAAGTTGAGGATTCTATATGCCATATCACAGGACAAATTAAAGTTATTTAAAGCAGTAGCACTCCCTAAACTATATATACTTAAGAAATGTCAACCTATCTTCAGATGCTAAATCTGGCTTCGGGACCTATTTGTTGAATGTCCCTTAAAGGCCCTATTTAACATTACATGGCAGGAAAGATCAGCAATTTGTCCAGATTGGATGCCAGCCAGTCTGCCAGCATTGAGGAAGTGCTCAGCAGACATATCCGTGCTGAGATACAGAGAAGAATGAATGGCAGTGGAATACCCAGATAGCACCTGTTTATCAACTTAAGTTGGAGGTGACAAACGAGGCAGGAGAAGAGTCGACAACCTTTGATAAATGATAACAGTCATGGCAGAAGGGCCAGCCTGTAATCCTACATACAGACAGTGCCATTTTTTACATAAAGGCTTCAAGTTGTTCTCACATACAATTGCAAACAATACGTTTTCATCTTCATCAGTCTATCAAAAGGGTTCTGTTAGAACACATGTTTATAAACGGAAATGAACTGATCCAGATACTTTGAGCAGACTCTGTGGAGAAGAGTTCGGCTTTTAACACCAGAACCACACAGCCCATTTTGCCTCTAATATTTGCTCTAAGTTATTATTCTCTTCTGCTTTTTTCTAACTTTTTCTTGATTGGCAACCTTTTCCTGCAGATGCAGCTTCTTAGGTCATTTGAGACAGAAAGTGAGTGACTTAAATAATAAGTGTCATAATACTCTTCATGGTCTGTGAAGTAGTCCCAAAGGACCATCAGCTCTACAAACTCTGCTAATATAGACAAGTGTGATTTTTCTGAATTCATAAAGATAGACCCCAGACCTAAACTGGGATGACCCCTCATAAGGGGGATTTCATCCTGTACCTTCTTCTCTGATGTTTTACTAAGATAACTTTGCCTCATCCCTCTGTGACATCAACCCTGAACCAATATAATTTTCAAACAGATCTATCACCTAATTGATTTCCTATTTAATAATGAGACAGATGCTAAATTTTAATAGATTATAGCACTTTGCTGACATTCTTGTTTATTTTGATGATTTCAAATAAAAATCATAAAATTTCTGCCATTCTGTCCAGTGCTTTCTTTTTCTTGACAATGACTTCAAGTTGCAGCTTTTTCTTTGGGACTCATTGCTTAGGTTTTCTTCTCAGTATACAATTATTTTTATAATGACTCTGCTTTTCCGCTTGGATTTGATCTGCCAACTATATGTGTGAGTTTGTGGTGGACATAAGCCATTAAAAAAGCAGGAAAAAATCACATTAAAAACCTACCATACCTGTACATCATATGAAGAATCAGTAGTTAAAAAAAATTAAAACTGCTTAGCTTTAGAACCACCTTTCATGCAGTTGAGAAATGAAACAGGATGCTTTTGGAGACATGCAATGCAATGTTTTTGCTTTATATAAATACATATTAACGTGTGTACATGCTTTTAAAAAATGGTAAACCAAAATTCCCAAGTTGGCTAAAATTATTACATTAAAAAGAGAGAAGAAATGAATGAGAGATTATTCTGCCACATGTGAATGGAGTCCCAGAGAGGGACAAGTAATGTTCTCAAAGCTGTTCTTGAGAAGCTGCTTGATTTCAGGCCTGAGTCGGACATGGCTTGCTCTCTGCAGCCTCTCTACGTGCTTCAGTGTGTCTGTGGAGCGATGCTCTCATGAGTAGTCTGTCTCTCTTGCTTTGTCTCACTCAGGATAAGAGAGCAGGTCTGGCTTTGGGGTTCTGCTGAAAGTCTTGGACTGTTTTCCAAACTCTGGGTTTGGCGGGGCTCGTGTTATGTTTTGCCAAGTCCTTTCTCCATCATATTAAGCCCCTGTGTATTTCAAGGGAAATTTTATCTTCAAATCTGTTTTATTTACCCCTAACTCATCAAAATGCCATTTTGAAAATGTTACTATTTGATGTTTAAGAACCCCCAGGAGCTCCTTCGCAAGCCTTTTCATCTAGCCAAGTGTGTCTCATTTGTTTTCCACTAAGAAATCCAGATTCTGTTTGGGAGATGGGCTGGTGAGGGCAGCTCTTTGCAGAGAAGACTTTCTTCAGTTTTCTGGAGGCCTTTCTTGTATTTCATTCTCCTTCCTCACCCTCAGTTTCTTTGTTCTGCTTTTGGGAATTCTGTTTCTTGGTGGTTTCACTTAACCACACTCCTTGTTCCTTGCCTGTCATTGGAGTTCTGTGAGAAAGGCCTTCCTGGTTACTGTCTAGGCAATTTATTAGTGTAATCCAATTGTTGTGTTATAACCTAATTTCAGCCGGGGCAGCGGGCAAGAAAGCATTGCTCCATGTTAACAGTCTTTGTTGCTGTGGTGGTGTGCGTACTTCTTCCCTGCTCTAGAGCTAAATGAGTTGCAAATGTGAGCCTGGATGGGGGAATTTTAACTTGTGTCTGGGTTTCCATGGCTTCTGAACTTGCCATCACCTCCAGGCCCTTCAGCATTCGAGCGCCGCCCTCCTTTCTCCACAGCCCTGACTCATTACCTCTGTTCACTATATTCCAGACAGTATGGCATCGTTGCACTTTTTCAAGTGTCATAAGTTCGTTCCCACCTCCAGACCCTTGTGTTTGCTGTTCCTTGTGCTTGTAAGGTTTTTCTTTGAGTTTTTTGCTTGATAAACTTTTCATCCTACAAATGTCAATTGAAATGCCCTTTTCAAAGACTGATTTTTGTGATTACTTAATACAAGTTGGGCTCTTCCTGTCTAATGATAGCACACCTTCTGATTCGCAGGGGTAGAATGATGCCTTCCTTTACTTGCTTAATACCTCTGAAAGATCTTCCAGAAAAGGACATTACTAGTTGGTCTCTCATTGCACATCCCAAGCCTACAAAGCTACCTAGCCCTAAAAAAATATTTGAGTTAAAAGAGAGGGAATATGAAACCATGAAATTCTGGACATGGTTTCTAACAGATGTCTTCAACTCCATAATATATTATTAACAGTTTGAATATGGGAGAGGATAATATTTCAGTAAACTTAATTTCATCTTACCACAATGGGATTTTGAAAGGCTGAAGAGCTATTGGAAATTGGTTTTATTTTTTTGCAATTCAGGGAAAGAGCAGCCTGATCAGTAAAATTGTTCCTCCAAAAGAAGCTGTTCTTTGTTTTAAAATAAGAAAACTGTTCACTCACAATGTCTTTCATCTCACGTGTATTAATTAATCCACAAAATGGTATCTGGCTCCAAAAGTAGAATCTGTGACTTAAGGTTTATCTGCAAAAGCCTGCTTTGCCCCCAAGCCATGGCGACTTCCTGAGCTCTGTCCTCAAAATCCTTGCAGCTCAGAAGGAAGCAGATGATTCTCTGAAACCTGCCACAGGCTTTTGACTCCTGCAGGGCTATCCATAGACATGTCTTATATTCTTTTAAAAAACAGACAAGATAAAGATTTAACATGCTATAAACTGGGCTATTTTTCCTGCATAATTCTTTAGGGAGGGGGGATTTACTTTGAAAATAATCGGGTCTCATGAATAGCTGTTACATAGTACATATAAGATCGAGAAAGAAATATATAGTCATATATTTAATATTTCAGGTTTAAAGTCAATTCTGCCTCAAAATAGCTCTTAAGAAATCACACTGATTCTCAGGAAATGCTTTTAGTCTTCCACTGAAAGTCTGAGGGTTTGCATACCATATGGCATAAATGACATCACCTGTTAGCAAACTGGGTAGTATTCACTATTAGATATTTAGACTCCAATTAGGAAGGATTTCTGGCTATTACTCACCAGAAATGCATTGTTCTTAGAGTTCACTCTATGGACATAATCAACCTTACTAAAGAGAACTTCAAGACATGAAGCACACCTACCAAAGGAGACCAGCATGCATTGGAGCATCCACACACGTGGAAGATTACATTTCTTTTTTTCTTTTTCTGTTTTTTTTTTAAAGAGAGAGGAACAGTGAGAGAGACAGAGAAAGAGAGAAACAGCTTTATTGAGTTTTTCACATGGCCTTAGTTGCTCCAACACTCAGTTGTGTATGTGGTGCTGGGGTTTGAACCCAGGTCCTCGTGCTTGCCAGGCAAGCGCTGAAACCGCTGAGCCACCGCTCCAGCCCCGGAAGATTACATTTCAAAGTGCGCTGGTTTTACTCCACAATGGGTGGACCTAATAGGATGTTTCCACAAATTAAACCTAAAGCCATAGTCTCTTACAATTCCTGGAAAATGTTTGGGAGAGTTCTCTGAATATGAGATAAAGGAAGTGAGATTTTCAATATAGCACATATTAGAAATAAATTTGAGGATCAATATGGTACAAATAATGAATGAAAATAAATAATAACACCAATTTAAGCATTTACTAAGTTTTCTAAATGATTGTATGTATATTATGTCATATATGAAAGCTCCTCCTGGTAGGAATTGCCAAGAGAAATTAAAGCAAGAATCTATGGATGAATGGGAGCAACACTGAGGCCTGATGGAGGTAGGGAGAGTTTGAGATGGTAATAAGAAATATGATTGTGTTTGGGGAAAAATATGTGAGTCAAGGTAAAAAGAAAGTAAGATTAGATTTTTCAGATGTAAAGAACATTTTATGGGTTTTGGGAAATAATTCAAGAGTAGGTAAATGATAGTGGAGTTTACAATTAATTGGATTTGCACACACCTATAATCCCAGAGAAGAATGAGGCAGGAGGATCACAAGTTCAAAGCCAGCCTCAGGATTTAATGAGGCCCTAACCAACTTAGCAAGACCCTGTCTCAAAATAAAAAATAAAATAGAAAAGGGCTGGGGATGTTGCTCAATGATTAAGTGTCCCTGGGTTCAATCCCTGGTACCATAAAAATAATCAGATTTTTTGTGTGTGTGTGGTGGAAGGTGGGATTATGTATTTAAAATAACATTGAAACAAATGTAATTCAAGTAGACATGGGTGCATAAAAAATTGAGTGTTAACTGTGTTAATAGACATAGTAAAATAAATAACTACTCAGAGAATCTACAGAAACCCACATGAGGTCTACAACATAAACTGGTAGTTTCAAAAGTTTATAAAACTAGGGAGAGGGTAGAAGGAGAGGGTAGAGGGTAGAGGGTGAGGGAGAGGGAGAGAAATAAACACATAAAAAGATTTAGAGAGATTACAGAATAAAAGGCCTAAGAATTATAGTTTTGCACCTATTTAGGAACATATCTATTAATATTTGCAGTTAATAACATTATTTTAATAAACCTTTACTATCCTACTGTTATATCAATTGACAAACATGTGTTTCTTGACCAACTACTAATGCCAAAAGCAATAGAAGTGGAAGAACAATATAATAAAGAAAACACAAGTCATGCCTCTAACTTCAAGGCATTTATAGTCCAGCCATGGAACAAGTCTATTACCCATGAAATAAGAGCGAACAACACAAATCTGTGTATGAGTGTGAGCTGAGATAAAAGAAATATAATTGCTACAGAAAATCCAAATTCTTTCAGAGGAAGAGCCATGTCTTAATCATGCTGCCATTCCTGTCTCGAGGGTATTTTGGTAGTAGATAATAAATAACGTAAATCAGAGACTACAAGAAAAGTCTACAGAATTGATGCTAGAGAATAGAAGCTACTGAAAGTTAGGACGAGGGAAATGAAGTGATGGCATAGTGTTTAAGAATGATTTGTCTGGAATCACTGCCCACATCAATGGAAACGCTGTGGTGGAGTCTGGTGAAATGGAAGCACTGGAAGACCATGAGAGGGCTTGTGTGTACACAAGATAAGCACAGGGATGCCACACACAGGGGAGTAACTGCTTCAGAAAATGGTGACATATGTGAGGGGTCACAGAGAAAACAAAGGATCCAAAGAAAGTGTGCTTTATGTCTCAAATGTTTTCTACTAACAGAGATGGACTTCATGGAAAGTGGAATCAGTTTGGGAAGTTGTTGCTGATGGATGCACGTTGGGAAATAGCACTTGTTACAACACTGGGACAGAAGTCTTGAAAAAAAGTGATCAGTTTGCTTGACAATATAAGATAAAATTAAAGAGAGAAAAGAGAAAATACATAAGCATTTATCTGTGTATTATTAACTTGCAAGTAAAAACAAGTCATTAACTTTTAATTGATGCAGTCATTCAATACGTATCATGGAATTTTTACCATAACTCTAGCAGTCATTTATTGCAATCATTGCTTTCTAATTTAAAGATTCTAGAAAACTTTAAAATTATAGGAAGAGAATAATGAACACAGGAGACAATGCTGCTGCCCTTAAAGAACTAACATTCAAATGGAATGTCAAATAAAAGAAAATTGTATCATATGCCAAATGTTGGAAAGATCTATAGAGAAAATAAAATAAGGATAAAAAGGACAGTGGATGAAAATAATGTGTTTTTGTTTATTTGTGTGTTTGCTTAAAGGAGATTAGAGAAGACCTATTTTAAGAGGTAATATTAGCACAGAGATGTGAAACAAAGGAATGAGACTTACAAATAACTGGGTAAGAGGTGAATTGCATTGGAACAAAAAGGAAAAGATGAATAGAATGGCCCTGCAGAAGTAAGATATAAGCTTGGTTGAACCAAAATGAGCCAGGGAGAGGCAAGTTCAGAGAGGTCGTGGAATCTATAAGATATGTGAACTACTGGGTATTCTTCAACTTTTACGCTGGGGAGAATGGAAGCCACACAGTCTTTTTGAGTCAAAGAGTGATATTATGGACTGAAGGTTTGTGGCCTCCTCAAACTTCATATATTGAAATCTTAACCTCCAAGTGATTGTATAGGAGGCGGCACCTTTGGGAGTTAGTTTATGAGTGTTCAGCCCTCATAAATGGGATTGGTACCTTTACAAAAGGCACTCTGGAGAGCTCTCCCTCTCTTTCTGCCCCATGAGGACACAGTGGGAAGTCTGCAGTTTGCATGCAGGAAGATAGCCCTTGTCAGAACCAGACCATGCTGGTACCCTGATCTAGGGCTTCCAGATTTAAAACTGTAAGAAATATATTTCTGCAGTTAATACACCACTGATTCTGTGGTACTTAGTCATAGCAGCTTGAATAGACTTAGACAAGTGACATAGCAGCCTCTGGACAACAGGTCTAGAACCCTGCCAACACCATATAAGTGAGCTTGAATTGCAGAAGCCTCCCAGTCAAAACCTCAGATGTGAGCCCTGTTCTAGCTGCCATCTGACTGCCACCTTTGTGTATCTCTGAGCTAGAGGGTACTGCTAAGACATGTCCAGATTCCTGACTCACTGAACATGAGATAATAGCATGTGCTGTTTTAAATTGCTGGGTTTTAGGGATAATTATTTTGCAGCAGTAGATCAAAGAACATATTACTAGAATAAATTCATCACTCACCAGTTGCTCCAATGGAGGAATTACATCTTTCAAGACATGCTGTGAATGATTCCTTCTGTGTCGGGATATCTGCAAATATATTGGCATTTGATAATATGACATTATTTTCTTTAAATAATTCTATATTATTTAAAAGTGCATAATTCAGTAAGCATGTGTACACATGGAAATAAATATATTCAGATTTATTCAAGAAGGTGAATGCAATACTTATGAGAAGCATTTTAGTTATTAATTTAAATAAAGTTTGTACTCAAAGATTGCTGACTGCTATATCTCATATCCCCTACACTCTTTTAATCATGTAAGCTTGACACCTCTTCCATCAAGGAGTGAGACATATGTTCTCACATTTTGGACTTGGCCATCTCTTTATGCATGCTTCAACCAAAGAGCATGATAGAAGTGTCACTACATGACTTCAAAGGTTAGAATATAATGCACTTCCCCCTTGGAAGTCTCATTTTGGAAAACAGTTGCCATTTTGTGAGGAAGCTCAAATCATTCCGTACAGAGTGAACACAGCTGGAGGCTTTATGGAACTAGCTGAGGTCACAGCAGCCACCATACACCACCAACCCTGTCAGTACGAAGACTTCCTGATGATTCTGGCACCTAGCCGTGGAGTCACCTCAGCCTTAATATTTCCCAAGGAGAGCCCTCAAATATCACAGAGTAGAGATAAGCTTTTCCTCCTGCACTTTCTCTAAATTATTATACCAGACATAAAAAAATAATGTTTTACACCTCTGTTTCAGGTTAATTTAAAATGCAGCAGTAATAACTAGAACAAATTTTGTTACATTTTTGTCATGATGTGAATTTAGCTGTTCCAAATCAATGTTCTTCTCCTTTACATATTTTCCTCTGTTATCAAGAAGTAATTAAATTCACAAAAATCACATGTCAAGTACTCATGGAATTAAAAAAACATGAGTCCTATTGTTCCTCCTCCTGAAGAGGTATCATGGACAAATTCTATCATAAAACAGAAAGAGAAGGAACTTTTGATTACATTTGTTAGAACTTAAAGGCTCTCAATAATATTATTCATATTCTATCTGAGTAAGAAAGGAGAGGGAGGAGGAAGATGGAGGAGGAGGAGGGAGAAATATGAGGGAGAACTGGAGAAGAGAGAGAGAGGTGAGTAAGGAAGTTGAATAAAACATGACTAAGTACCAAATGTAGAAAAGGACTTGGCAGCCTTTGGCTCTGGTTACTGGCACACATAACTGAAGGAATTAGAACAATGTCTATGAAGAGTTTGAGGGAACCGCATTACCAAAAAAACAGAAGCTTCACCTAAAACATTCTATGACTCCATACAATCAGGGAACCCCATATCTACTACACAAGAATTGGATTTTGAAAGAAGCATTGACCAGAGAGACTGTTGTCCTACTGTTCACCTCAGATGTGGCCCATGGGGGATAATGCAGAAAAAAGCCTGGTCAGAAACCCTAGAGAGCAACAGATATAGGGAATACTCCCAGAAAGACCCAGACACTATCTCTAAGGCCAGTTTAGGGATCTCAAAGGACCTTCCCAGAAGAATTTGTTGTCTTTGGACCAAATGACTGCTGCCTGCTTGGTGTGTTTGGTGTGTCTGAGCCAGCTATCAGATTCTTGCTTCATCATTGTATATTAAAAATTGTGGGTAAAGTGAAGCAGAGAACTTGAATTTGAAGTTCTAAATCAATTAAACCCTCCAGAAAGACCCGAAGCTATGGAAAGAGTTATTTCTTACCAGAAATTCTGGAAATAGAGCTTGATGAAGCAATTGGATGGGATTTTTGGATGTTTCTTTAGGGAGGTGGATAGATGCATTGCTGTGTTGCAAGATAGGTGCAAAGTTACAGGTGTAAAGAGCAGGACAGATCTTATACTCTCATCCCTGGGCACATGCCTAGAAAACCTTTCTCAGACTACCTTGCAATTAGAAGTGGCCATGTGATTAGGTCAAACCAGTGGAATATGAGCAGAAAAAAAAATGAAGCAACTCTACCAAAGCTATTAACCTGTGAGTACTTCCTCTCCACTCACTTTCCTCACACACTGGCTGGGAGAGAATATTGCAATATTCTCTGTGTAATGATGGAAATGTGGAGGAATGAGTTTGGGTCCCGAATCACCAAATGGAGAAAGCCAAGCCTACATGCAAAAGGTAAACTTTTTATTTGGAATGATTTTATATTTAGAGAACAGTTGCCATTTTGTGAGGAAGCTCAAATCATTCCGTACAGAGTGAACACAGCTGGAGGCTTTATGGAACTAGCTGAGGTCACAGCAGCCACCATACACCACCAACCCTGTCAGTACGAAGACTTCCTGATGATTGCAGTTGCAGAGAGAGTTCTTACAGAAAACTTCCTTCTGTTACATAAATGAAAAATAAATTCCTATTTCTTGGAGCCATCATATATTTAAGAGAATTTTTGCAGCTGCTTGCAATACCCACAAAATATAGTCATTGCTAGAGCGTAATGATGTCAAAATGAAAGGTCTTATGCATAAAGAAATGCAGAGCAAAATAATGACTTAATGGCAGGGAACCTGGAAACCCTAAATGCACACCGGTTATCTGCTAGCATTTCAGCTTCTTAGCAATGAGAAAATTACTTATTTGTATTTAAACCTATTAAAGCTCTAGAAGTTCATTTTATACTGCTACACATTTAGAGCTTGCAACAGTTAATTACTCATCACACTAAGGTTTGTTTTCTACATGAAAATTTAATATATACTTTATATTCAACTTTAGGTGTGGAAGAGTCCCGAAATCAGGCAGTTCTTATTTTATTTGCTTGAAACTTAACTAGATCTCGCAGTCTTGGGGTAAGTCATTCTACTGGCACATAAATTTCTTCAAATGTTAGAGAAAGTAGTACCAAGTAAATGCTGCACAGTATTAATGAACACATCTCTGACCATTTACCTGTGTCAGCTGTACCATTTCTTCTATGGCCAACATTGTCACTTTTTTACACAAACATTCCTGAATCTGAGGGATATGTTGCTCCACCACCTTCCAAGTATTCCCTTCCACTCTTCTGTAGAAAGCATTTATCTAAGGCATTGTTTCTAATTATGTTTTGTATACATCATCAAGCTTATTTTATGTGTGCCTTTTAAAGTTTTATTTATTATTTATAAAATCTTAAGGCTTAGTAGAAAAATGATCACAACAAAGTCACTTTACTAGTGATACATATTCCCTTTAAAATGAAGCTATTTAGGTTTAAATAATATAATTACATAAGTAGTACGTGGTATGAAATATGGGGAAAAATTCAATAACAATGTAAGTGAATGACTAAAATTTTGGAATAATTTTAATAAGAAATTGGAACAGAAATGCTCTTTCACAAAACACATACTAAGGCCTCTGTAAAAAAGTCCTGTTGAATCCACACTCTAAAGAAGAATTTGCTTTAGAAATGATACACAGATGATACTATCTGCTAAGATTTGAGTACTTACCTTTTCCAGGAACTTCTCTATATATTTTGCATATACTAGCATATTTAATTCTCACCCAAACCTTAAGAGATCAATGTTATTATCTTGTTTTACAAGTGTGGATATTCGGCCCCAGAGAAATTAAACAATACTTTGTAAATTCAGAGCGCAAAGTAGGCTGAAGTGATTTTTTTAAGCATAGATCTAAGTCCTTAACTATTATGCTTTATTTTATACACGCACACACACACAGGTATGTATATTAGCAGTCACAAAACACATGAGGACCACAGAAAGTTGGGACTTCTCTGTGTGTAGAAGAGAATGTTTCTAAGGTAGGACTTTAATGAGATTCCAACTTATAAATTTGCGCACATTCATATGGGAAGCTAAAAGTCAGGTTTCAAATCTGTTATGAATCATCTTAATATTCCTTTAGGGGAAGTAATATTGCTGATCATTCCTAAATCAATAAGCAAGCCAATCTATCATGTTCAACCAAGTTATGAAGATGCTGAAGAAAGAGAACTTTTATCACCTGTCTTTTGCTGTGATGTTCTTTGCGGAAAACCATTAGACAAAGAAATACATCATTCCAAATCAGATTATACTGAGACTTATGATTTAGGAAATCTGGATCCAAAGCAACTTCATTGCCTCATATGGATATCAAGAAAAGTTAGGATATATCAAGCTGTCCTTACATGATATATTTAATAATTGCAAAGAAATACATATAAATAATAATTTTAAAAAATTTGGGGCCAATCAAAATCTCATGAGGTGAGTACGAAGGGAAAAAAGGCTCTCCTGAGCAGTACTATGAAGAACAGAACATCTTATAGTACTCATGTAAGTATTTGTCAATAACAGGTATTTGCTAATTTTGCAATTATTAGGAGATACCCTTCTGAGAAAATTTGTGGCATAGGACTTTAGATGTTCTTTTGATCCATTTCTGTTCAGCCCGCAGCCATTTTATGTTTAGTACAATCATGTCAGTAATTTCCAGTCATAGATACTCAAAAAATACATGCTTATGTTATCAAATATCACTATTATTACCATGGCAAAAGGGGTACTTTGCTTTAGGCAGTGCTATTATTTTTCAAGAATTTAAAAACCTTTAAATATGTCTGATATCAAAAATGTATATTTTCAATATTAAATATATCTGATACCTACATTTTCTTGTATAAATTGCTTCAAGTTTAATTTTAGAATCTAGTCACAGTGTACTAGGTCCTTCTCACTTTGGATGGAAATGTTAAATAATTATTGAATTTTAAAAGCTTGAAAAGCAATATTAATAGGTTGATATAACTATTTCAATAAAGTAATTTCTCAATTACAGAAGTATTTCTTCCGCAAAATACTGGGAAGCTTTAAAGTATACTTATTATGCATGAATTCTTTCTTTTTTTGTTTCCAAATGTGTTGTTTATTTTTAAGCTACAGAGGGGGAGAGAAACAGAGGGTAAAAAAATTATTTTTTCATCAGGCCTTTGTTTCTCCAGCACTTAGTTGTGTGTGTGGTAGTGGGGTGTGAACCTGTGTCCTTACATATGCCAGACAAGTGCTCCAACTGCTGAGCTACTGATCCAGCCCTCCAAATGTTCTTAATTAGTGTAAGGATCCTCCTTGTAAACATAGGTGCACATGTGCAAAAATCCACCAAGTTCAAGTATTCACAGCCTCATTCTGTTTGCTAGATTTGCACTCCTCACCAATTATGAAATGGTGGCTTCAATATCATAAATTTCTACCTATTTCCAATATTTTAGCCCAATGATGCCTTGACAATTCAAATTCTCTCAAGCATATGTATTGAGATCATCACTTAAGAGTTTTTCTTCAGGTGACATGGTTTTCTCCCAAGCTGTTGTCCTGTCACCTCCTCCTGCTTCTTAAGCAACTAAGCTTTGATAATAAATACTTAAGTTGTTGCTGACCCTAACTTAGGGGAGAAGGATAATGTCATATCAAATCTCATCTGCTTTTGTATGTGAGCAATCCTTTGTTCTCAGTTTTGCCCTCTTCCTACTGAATTACCACATCCTGCAAATAGGGATGATTTGTAGCTACCATTGAAAAAGTTTGATATATAACTGTGTTGTGACATGATTCTCTTGAACCCAATATCAGATTAATCTATATGACTCAACTGCTTTATATCAAACATATATTATGCCTTCCTTACCACCACCCACCAGTCTCGTCTCTTGCTTTCCTGCCCTGTACCTTCTCCCAGGTTCTTTAGTTGTCTGATTGCGCAGACTAAAGTAGAAATATAATGTGTTCAGCATGTATAATGTATATTTTGCTTTAAATTCATTTTTGTTATTAAAATAGGCATCATAATTAAGTTTTTCAGATATCTATTCCTCCAAAGGACAAATTAAAAAGTCACTTTTTCAAATCGTCGTCATCTTTTCTTCCATTTTTGATCATCTTTATCTATTTAAAGAATATGACACTGATGGGTGGGATTAGTACGTGATATATTACATATTGCAAAAATAACAGAATTTGAGCATATTATTTTCCTTGTGTAGGAGGGTCTACTATGAAAGTTATATATAAACATGAAACATTTCACATAACTCTGATTTTAAATAGATTACCATTTTTGATGAAAGTTTATATCTTGTGGCTTAGAATTGAAATGAAATCACTTGAAGGAAAGCATTGGTTTGTTCCAACATTTTCACAGACATGTGCATTTTCTAAGGCATACCTCCCATTAGCAAACTCCCTGGATACTTGGATGAAAAACAGAAATAAATCTGTGGTTAAGTTTAGTTTTTATCTTCACAGCTTTTCAAAGTTTTTTTTGGTGTATCCCAATTCTTACATTCAGATTTTCATTTGTTTTGCCAAATTTTATTTCTTAAAGCTATCACAATCAAAACTTAAGGAAAGTTAGTGGTGCTTTATTTTATTTTGGAATGTGTAGATGTAGCCAATATTTCTTGCACGCACAAACATTTAGTTGTTTAGAAATAATAAACATCATTTAAATCTTATGTCTGTGGCACACAGCAGCTTTTCAGAAAGAAAGAAAAGTTAAGATGGGAGGACTCTACCTTATCATGCATTTAATCTTCTAATTTTAACTATATGTAGACATGTAAAATTCCTCCAGGTTCCTGATACTCAAATACTACTTAAATTTATCTTTTCAAAGTCCCGATAGGAGGCAATGAGAGAAACCAAAGACAGACTGAATTCTTCTGTACTGCACCTCATTAGCATATGACAAGTAAGTTGAACATATTGCTTCCTTCCCTCCTGCTGTCAGTCAGATATCTGACACTACTTATCGTGTCTACTGTCCCCTGCAGAAAATGAAAAGGAACAATGCAAAAAGTTTCTTGAGGGCATTTTAGAGTTTATCAGCATTCTAGAAATCTGAATACTCTGCTCAGCATTTGTGTCACCTGCGGCGCTCTGAAGACTCACAGTCCAGCGTGGGTTTAGTTAGACTGAGCCACACCACTTTTTCCCATCTCCCAGAGAGCCAATAGGAGGCATTTAATGTGTCACATTCATTTCAACTGTATGCTATTATTTCCTTGCTTTATTTTGTACCAAGCACACATGTTCCTCCAAGAGGAAAATTAGACTGCCTCATGATCTTCCTATTTAAATAAAAATTCATTATACACACTATGTGCATTTGCTTGTGTGTTGATGAATGTCATTTTCTTTAGTTTGGTCATTTGTATTTTGGTTATGTTCAATATAATGTTTATCTCCAAGAATTTTCTCAGACTGAGAGGTGCCATTCAGGGAAGCTAGAAATATCACAACTTTAGTCTTCAAATGAGCTCTTCAGATAAGAACCCAGAAGCAAGAAATGCAGAGACATCTGGATAGTATAATTTTCAACATTTCTTTCACGTGAAGTACATTTATGTACTGCCTTAAGTTTGAGTTTAGCGGTTTTTTTTTTTCCTAAGCTCACCTATATTTAGCTAAGGATTTCTTTTATACATGTGTTTATTTTAACCTCATTCTTTCCTAATTTAAAATAATTCTTTGATACATAATAATAGTACATGTTAATGGAATACAGTTTGAGATTTCTGTATAGGTATACAATGCATAATACTCAGATGAGGGCAATTGGTATATTTATCATGTTCCTGTTTTTGAAACATTCAAGATCCTCTATACTAGCTATTTCAAAATATACAAGTAATTGTTGTCAGTCATAGTTAGCTTGCTACGTTACAGAACATTAGAGTAAACTCCCCTAATTGCCTCCACGTGCCTATTAACCATCATCGCTTCATCACCTTTTCCACTGCTCCTCACCTTCCCAAGCTGTGGCAACCACTATTCTACTTTTTACTTCTATCAGATCAACATTTAGATTCTACAAGTATATGAGTCAGCTTTCCACCACTATAATGACATACCTGAGATAATTAACTTACAAACAGAAAAAAGGTTTATTTTGTATAACAACTTTGGAGGTTCCAGTCCTTGATCAATTGACCCCATTGCTTTAGGGATATGGTGAGGAGGACAGCATGAAGGAAGCATGATGCAGAAGAAAGCCACTTATCTCATCAGCTCAGAGGCAAAGGAGGGAAAAAAGGACAGGTCAGTGTCCAATAATCCTTTTTAGGGTCATGCTCCTAATCACATCCTACAGATCCATGCCCCCCACAACAGTACCACACTGAGAAACAAACCTGTAACATATAGACCTTTAGGGCCCACAATCTACATTCAATTCGCAGCAATGTATAAATGAGAACATGCAACTTTTGTCTTTTTTGCCTAGCTTGTTTCACTTATATCTTCCCATTTCATACATTTCTACAAATGAGAGAATTTCTTCTTTTTTATGGTTAAATAATATTCCAGTATATTTATCACATTTTCTTTATTTATCAATGGACATCTTGATTGATTCCATATCATTAGCCACGAATTTCTAAGCCAATTTATTGAGAAATGAAGACCAAACCAGACATATAAACATTTTCTTCTACCCATACTACTATTATTGTGTAAGACCTAATACATTATATAGTTTGTTCAAGTTATTGATATGGTTTCTACCAGCAGCAAATAAATTACTCATCTATTTTACTCCCTACAGTTGAGATCTTTTCTTTCTTGATGAAAACAAAAATATAGTTCAGAGAGCAAGTCATGAAACTATGGATGAGCAATCTAGAACACTTGAGCTAAACTGACATTTTTTTCCACAATTGCAATCAGATGTTATCTTTTATATAAAACATTTTAAGACATGGGAAAATAATACTAAGTAAACTAGGTCATAATAACCTCATAACGATGCAAAATAGAAAAGGACAAACAATTATTGATAGTCTGAATTATTAAAATGTTCTACTAATTTCAACCAAATAAAATGAATCATTGTCTTGTCACCAATTGGCTGTTTGACAGAAACAGCCTATATCTAATTTCAGAATGTTTAACTCTATGAAATTCTTCACAAATTAGAATCAGGCTTCATTTTTTAGTCTCAAATAAAAAAAAAATTCTTCATTGCCCAGAGGGTTTAGGTTGAAATACTAAGTTTTCTTATTATTGCCAGTGTATGTTCATTCTGAAGAAGAATTTTCTTTCTGGAAAGCTGTGATTCAATGTATATTAAGTTTAATCCACACTATGAAAAATTTGACAAAGATATCTGCCCACAGTCTGCTTTCTATAGGCTACTGACTTTTTCCCCCATACATCTTTATTTCTTAATTCAAAGGTGGAAAAGTGCTCACTGAAAATGGTCTGCCTGTGCTGATAGGTCACTTTCAAAAGCATTGCAGGAGGCAAAACATTTAATAACTACAATGCACTTTCAAGAATTAACAGACTTTTATCAAATAGTTAAAAAGCATAATGAATGCTCTCATCATATTTAGTTAATATCTAATAATGAATTTATCAGTTTCCTTTCTTCATTCATTCTTTGAGGTTTTCAGAGACCCCAAACTCACCTTCTGCTGCTGAAGAAGCAGATTGAGTTCTGAAGGTTAATCCGACTCAGCAGGATTGAAGGATGGCACTTTTCCTTGGTTGTAAGTATGTTGGCTCAGGCCAGACAGCTGTTAGGACATTCTCCCCTGGGAATCGTGCCCTCAACACCCACCGTTGATGCACATACATGGTCTACTGGCTGCCGACTTCCGTGCCCATCTGCTCCAATGGCATGGTGCCCACTCACAAGTTGGCTGGATCCTTGCCCTTAGTGTGTAGGTGCCAGGCAATGATGGGTTTAGATGGGCAGCCTGCATAATACTACAAGTGACAATTTTTTTTCTTTCTGTGTGCAATATCTGTCCTCTGCACCTTCCCTGAAAGAGAAACTTGTGTTTCTCCATCTTTGATTATACCCACATGTGGCCTCATACAGGTAGATGTACGAGTGTACTCAACCTGCCACCGACAGTACAATGAAAGGGAACAATTCACAGAGCTCCAAATAACAAGTTATAACACTGAAATGGGTTGTATTGTGAAAATCCCGACCACCTGGAGTCTGTCAGAAGACATTTACCATGGGCGCAAGTACAGCAGGCTCACAGATAGCAGTGGCACCAGGAAATAGCTTAAGTTGCAGCACCTTTGTCTGTTGCAGTTCCAGCACAAATCACTTGCCCTGCATTGAAAAGGCTCACACAACAGCAAACAAAATAAATCAGCAAACAGAACAAGCTTAATGGGAACACAATTTATATGTTCAATGGGGGCAAGGGTGTAAGCTATGATATTCAGACCTCAGCAATAACCCTGACCAGAGGTCCTAATGGAAAGAAACAGAAACAGAAATAGCATCTCTCTTTCTATTCTGCAGCAAACCCGTGGAGAGGAATAGATTGGCATAGGAGGTTGTGACTTTAATGATCCAAAGCATATGAATGCTTGTTAGCAGACAGCAGACAGACATAAGTAAGAACAACAATAATGGCTGCATCTGCAGCCTGGCCTATGGCACTAAAACCAATCAGGCAGCATTGGAGAGCAGTGCCGGAAGGTATGTTAAAGCCACGCTTTCCTTGTGTGTTTATTTAAGGGTGATTGAATTCAGGGTGTTGTCAGTCCGCCTTGGAGAATGGTTATCCAATGTGTAGGCATGATCTTTCTCTCCGAATATGCTCCGTTGAGTCAGTTAGTTATGTGTGACTACTTGATCTGTCCTAGTCTTTATAGAGTGCCAAAATCCTCCAGTCCAAGTTCCAAAGGAACAGGGCCTAAAAACTTTTGGCTCCAGAATCAAATTAGGCTTCTCTGCTTCCCTAGCCAGAAATGCATAAATACCCAATGGCCAAAACCAAAGAATTTGACATTGTGGAATGAATAGAGCTGTCATATACCACTAAAGTGTGGAAATATCCACTGTTTGAAGTCAAGACTAGTTCAACATCTTCAGTAATCAGAACAGACTTCTTTGGACACCTTTATGGGATAGTCTGGCGTTTGATTGGGAATGTTTTTGGCAAGCTGCTGATTCCAGATATCAGAAATGTAAGAACATACGGTTTATAAGAGAAAATCTGCCATTTTTTTCTGTCCAAAAAGAAATCCTAAAAGGCAGCAGATTTTTGTAAAAAGAAAAAAAAGAAAAAGAAGAAGAAATGGGTCCCTTATTCTGTCTTTCTGATTGACCTCCTGGTTAACACCAATTCCTTAGATGTACTCTTAAAAGAGAGCTAGTCAAATACAGAGTTAGTTAGTGTAAGCTGAAAAAAAAACTTACGTGAAAAAATATTTGAATTTGAAATTACCTCAGGAGTTGCTGGTGAAAATAGAAAAAAGAATGGGTAGAGTCATCCAAAACTCCTTAATCTGAAGTAATCATGCTGTCAGAGTTTTCTGACTAAATAATTTCACTCACTATGTGGCACCTCAAGCATATAGCTGAATAGTCACAAATGATAATGTTATTGAAAATTAATAAAAGCCAATATCCAATCAAGGGATTCTGGAGGGTAGAAGCTGTGTTCAACTCATCTTTGATACGACAATTCTTACCATAGTGTTCCACTCTACTATGGGACTTGTCCTTTTGAACTTTAAATTGTGTTTCTTTATAATATGACCTATTATTTCAATGAAATAGCTATAATAGCTTTGCCCTAAGGTATCTTGTTAGAAAGATAGTCACCATTCTTATCAAATTATGAACCAGGTTAATTGCTAGACTTTTTGAGATGAACTCCCATAATTTCTCATACAAGATTTAACATTTGTTCTTGTTGAGGCAGGGTTGAATTTTCAAAGTTGTTTCCCCATTAACCCATTAGTTTATTCTTAAAATATCTGATACTAGTTACATAATAGTTCTTTAATTTATATGATATATGATGCTTGGAATTTAGGTTTTTCTCTAGAAGGAAAAGATATAACTATGGATACAGATGGAGATATAATTATGGATATAAATGTAAGTATAAGTGTGGATAGATATAGGTAGATATAATTAGCTAGATATAGATATATCTTAATCTCATCTTTGGCCCTCAACAAATTCTTATCCTTCCCATATGAAAAATGTACCACCCTCTCCCATGATTCAAGAGTCTTGCCATATTAGATGTAGGTAGATATAATTTTTTTTTTCAGTTCTGGGGATTGAACTCAGGGCCTCATGCATGCAAGGCAGGCACTCTACCATTGAGAACATCCCCAGCCTAGGTAGATATAATTCTGCTTTAAAATGCATTAGATGGGACTGGAGCCATGCCTCAGTGGTTATGGTGCTTGTCTGGCATGCATGAGTTCATGGGAACCCCAGCACCACTTACACAATGAAGTCTTGGAGCAATGAAGATCACATGAAAAACTAAATAAAAATTGCTTCTGTCTTTTTCATTGTCCCTCTTTCTTTAAAAAAATAAAATAAAATGCATTAAATGGTTGTATAGATTATTATTTTAGATGATTCTGTGCTCTATTTATCATACCTTTTGGGTAAATTACTTATTTTTGTTGCTTTTATTTCCTCAATTTAAAACATGGCATAATATAGTACTCATACTTCATAAGATTCCAGTAGAAATATGAAAACCAGTAAGTATGTTTACAACTTAGAGCACAAGGTAAACTTTGGTAATTATATATGAACTACATCATTCATTATTAAATGGGTAAATTTGTTCTAGTAAATGAATAATTAACATTAAGCCAAAGTATTTATGAAATTCTTCCATGTTTCTACAAACTCTTTTTAAATTACTGATTTCCTTCCTTGAAGAAACTCCATTTCCTTCAGATAACTTGGTCAGAGTCCAAATTCTTATCATCCAAACCTAGATTTTATTCTCACCAGATCAAATATAAGAACAGAGTTATCTAAATCACCTAACTTCAGTTTTCAAAGAAATTAAGCTTAACTGAGATCAGATATAAAGTAGTAGAGGCAGGATTTAAACATAGGTTATTCTTTTCTAGAGTCAGTGGTGTTTAACAAATCCTGTTAATTATGTAATCATAATTATTACACAGACGCTAAATCTAAGAGAAGTGGGGAAAGATCACAAAGTGAGTTAGAGGTTTATGTTTAGTCCAGACTCATCTAACACAAAACTCCATGTATTTGGACTTCAAAGCTCTAAAATGCTCCATCTATTTTGCCTCTCAAAATAGATAATCAGCAAATACTTGTTGACTTACCAAAAAATTAACTTATTTTCAGATAGAGATGTAGAATAATTTCTTGACAATTACCTCAATTATTTTACAATTAATCTATTGCCCATTTTCTATTTTTATCTTATTACAGATGTGATAACTTCATAAACATCTAGAATATTATCTAAGATGAAATAATGAGCAATACTTTGGAAATCAGGAAGATGCAGATATTGGATGTGTGTATGCTTGAACATTATGTCTACTCAAAAACAATGTTATAGATTTTTATTTAAAGAATCCTGGTATTGGAAAACTGTTGTCAGTTTTCTCTATTCTAGATAACTATACATGTTAAAGATTTCTAGTTAAAATTTGTGGTTTTTCCATACTTCGAACTTCTCATACATATTAAAACCCTGTTAAATGTGGAGTAAAAGAATAAAAATGTTCTATTTACAAAATCACAGAAAGTCAAAATATCAGCAAAGGTTGATATGTCTGAAAAAATTTAGAAGAAAAAAGTAGACAAAAATTTTATAATATTTAATAAAATAATGGGAGTTTCACTCCCATTTGAAGGAGTAGGGGAAGGGAGTTCTAGTGACAAAAGAAAGAAGTCTCTTTTTCCCTCAGAACTTCTGGGAGGTTCATCACTCAGCAGCACCTGGTACCATGGTGGGCATGGTCAAGATTGCCTAAGACAGGAAGGCTGGACTCCCTGGCACACTCGCTAATCACAGACTGATGACAGTGCTAGATCTTTGTGATAATCAAATCAGGGTGTTTCTAGAGTTTACACTCAAGGTCTTCTGGCACTCAGAAGAAATGAGTATGGGGCTGGCTGCACAGATTAAAGTTTTCCTAAGAAGCAGTAGGATGCCCAATCCCCATTCTCAATATTTTTCCAATTAATTCCAGAGGCAAAATATATTCCTTCATCTAGAGGTCTGGAGGAACCTTGTGAAGCAGAATGAATGGGTACAAAGTCCTGCAGAAACTGAACTTCACATATTCTCCATGAGAAGATGGCTTCATCATGTGATTGTTCTATAGAGAAACAAGCCTATCTCTCAACAGTGACATCGTCCCTGCTTCAAGCTACAAAGATTCCATCCAGCATTTCAGGGCCTTTTTTAAAAAGTGAATAGGCAGGCATGAGTTATTAAAAACTACTTAATCAGTCATTAATAGGTATTTACTGAGCACTAGATGTCTGCAGTGCACTTCTGTAAGTGCTAAATAAAATGACATCTGCTTTTCTGAAATTTATAGTGTTTAGGAAAAATTGTGAAATGGAATAAGATTTTCAAATGAGCAAATATATAAATGGACCTAAAGTTAACCAAAACAATGCAAAAAATCAATATTTAAGAATAAAATCATTAATATTAGCAAAAGACAAAATACATATATAGGATTCATAAAAAAAGGAACAATGGTAAACAAGACTGCCATTAGGAAATTAAAATGAATATATATTTTAAATCAACAGAATTTCTGAAGGAAAATAATGATAAGAGATCCAGAAATACTATGGAAAAAAATGGAGATGCATCATAGAAAAAAGAGATAAGAAATGTTTTAGAAATTTCAATATCTGCCTAATAGGAAAATTCAAAAAGAGAATGAATTTTTTTAAACAGATGGGAAGAAATTTTAACAAAAACTACCAGAAATGACTAGAATTTTATGACTCTTCTGATTGAGAGATATTTCCAAGTATGTAGTAAAATAACCAAGGAAGTAGGTCCACGCAGTTTATAGTATACTGAGAATAAAGAAAAGAATCTAAATATTTTCAAAAAGAGAAGGGGCAGGAAGAGGAAGAGAGAAACATACAAAAGAAGAGAAAGTGAAAGAAAGAGAGGGAGAGAAAGATCCCATCATATACAACAAAAGAACGGTAACTGAAATGGTCCTGGAATTCTCTAAAACCCACTAGATGCTACAGAAAGCCTTCAAAATTTAAGGAGAAAATATTGTCAATCTAGAATTAACTAAACCATCAATCAAATGACAGCATTGACGAAAGTCATTTCCTGGTGTAGAAGTACTTGACATATTTTTTCCATTACATCCTTGTTTGGTAGCAACTGAGGGAAGTGCTTTAGCAAAATGGAGGATTTGACTAAGGAAAAGAAAACATCAGAAATGAGGTACAGGGACATGGCAAAATGGCAAAAGAAGTTCCAGGATTACAGCTACATGTTAGGCCAATCAAGCCCTTAATCCAAATCAAAGTGAAATGACGGATAGCAATGGGAGGAAGATATTAGAAATAAAGGAAATGATATGTTACTTTATATTTCAATGTTCGTCATAAAGATAGTAGTTTGCAAAGCTTTCTGGCATCGTTGGAAAAATTAACTGTGGGTTTAATAAAATAAATGTAGATTTAAAACTAAGGCAATCATCAAATCTATGAAAGAAAATTGAATACTAAAGGAATTAATATTACATAATAGTTTGGGGCTTGGCTAGAAATATTTAGAGTCCCAATAATGTCAATGAGTAATTGAAATAAAAAAATATGATCAAACTGTTATAAAAATGTGATTCAACAACAGAAGGAAAGGAAAGAGGAATAGAGTGTGAGACATGACCCTAAACTTTCATAACAGTAAGACAAGAGGAGAAGGAGGGATGATAGGGAGTGATCTAGCAGGAAATCAACAGTGTAGCTTACTCTTTACTCCCCCAAGAAAGCAAATAATATTGATGTGCAATCATTTCATTCTAGAGAATGCACAATGTGAAAAAAAAAAAAACAACAGAAAAAATGCTTACAATACACCTACCAGGAAAAAGAAAAAGCAGCATAGTATTGAAAACCTGAAGGCTATTACAGAAAGAAACAACAGAAGTAAACTGTAAAGGGTTTGAAGGTGTTTCCCTCTAGGAAGTGGTGCTGAAGGATGGAGAAGCCAGAGGGATGTTGTTTAATCAAAATCTTCTCAGACTCAGGTCTTATCTTTATGTAGAACATTGATAAAAACAAGTACTCACTATAGATATGAAATGTCTTGGCAACCAATCTGCATTGTTAAAAGTCCAGCCTCCCTATCAGATCCTTCAATACAAGTTGAATACCAAAAGAATACGCATGGTTGTAAGGATGACACAGGCAAGGAGTGAAATGCTTATCTTTACATTTAGCGTCATATCTGGAAAAAAAATCAAGCTATTATTTTAACCAAATGTTTATCTTTATGGACATTAAGAGGAAGGGGTTGGGGAATACTTTCTCATTTGTTATTTGTTGTTTAGAAGCTATTAGTTCCCTGGCTTTCTGAAGTCTACGGAAAGATTATGTTTCTGCCTTTATAAAAATCTAGGATGAAAAAAAGAAAATCCTTTCACTAGTCATCTACTTAAAACTTTTTCATTTTCAAATCAAGGGAAGTTGCCAAAATAGTATTATTCAAGAAAAAAAAAAAAACCAAAAACCAAAAAACAAGATAGCAACAACAAAAATACCCTCTAACGCTCCCCTTGGATGACTGAAGGGAGAATCTAATTCCGAGCCCATTTTTTATCCTCCATTGTGTGTATTCCACAATGCACGAGCTAGCTCATTAGCACTCTCTGCAAGGGCTATCATTTTTAAATGATCAAAGTGTTTGGGGAGAAATCAGTCACATAGAGTAATGACTCCCGAATTGGGATGCTGGGCATTAGGAGAAAACCCTTTGTGGTTCATTTAAGAGGTATTTTAAGGGAAATGTGAAGGCTGAAAAAATATAGGACCAAGTGGGAAATTTTTGAAAATCAAGTAACCTAGAATTTAGAATGGTCATAAAATTGATTTGAGGATAGGGACTGAAATAAGGGACTATTAAAAAAATAAGGAATGAGTAACTCAGATCACAGGATACAAACAGGTACCAAGCAAACCCAGGAACCAATTATTTAAATCATTCGTTTAAAGGGTTTCATTATAAAGTGAATTTTGTAAAAACTCTTAAAATGAAAACTATATAAATAATCCTTAAACAGAATAATTTTTCAAAATATTTTTTTCATAGCTCCAGGGACAAAAATTTTTTGTTGTTTGTAAATAGAGATGATTTAAATAGAGGTTCCTATATTTTAATCATAAGCAATGAAAATATGATTTTGTTCCTATTTCACATTCTCAAATTTCTCTGGTAATTTGTGGCTTTACCACTGATTTGATTTTCCTCATCTGGCCACAGTGAAAGACACACCCAGCTCAGCAGCAATAAAAAAGAAAAAGTTGAGAATTATTTTTGAAATGTTGGCCACAAGCTCAACCAAAATTGGCAAAGTTCTTGGAGGAATGTAAGTATTATTTATGAAATATTCTGTATGAGAATTTGGGTTCTTTTATCCTAAGGAAATAGGACAAGTTGCAGGCAGTTATGAAGAAGATAATTTGGGGTCTGAGATTAAAGAAGGAAAGGAATAAAATGAGGCCTGGAAGGAGTTGGTGAATGTAATGAATTGGGGATTGGAAAAGTTTAAAAATATATATTTCATAACTTCCTGGTAAACTCAGGAAGGAATACTTTCTTTCCATGATATGAAACATCATTCAAAATTTCAGCTTAGAAGAAACTGCTTCCAAATGATTTATGAGGCCCCTCCGATGATGCTGGTAAAGGATAAATAAACTTCCTACAATACCAACTAATAACGGGAGGGTAGGATGCATCTCAAAGAAGTTGAAATTCGTTCTACTACATTCATTCCAGATGAACGATCTCAACTTTTTTTGGACCCCAAATATACCTAAAGGAAACACACCTGCAAATGACAGGGTTTACACTGCAGCAATTATAAGGATTAGATATGCTCCTAGAGGGTACCACAGACTCAGTGATGACTGCACTTTGATAACAAACTCCCAAATGATCATGGCCTGCTCCCACCCTGATCCTAGAGTAAACACCAATGAGAGAACAAGTGTTTGAAACAGGAAGAATAAAGGAAAATTTCAAAGTGTATGAGTTTCAGTTTATGTGTTAGTAGTTAAAAATGACAGGGCCATGAAATCTTCAGCAGAGATAAAGTGAAAAAGAGAAGATATTTTTTCTTTTTTAAGTTAGAGACCATGTCCATCCATTTTATTCTAGTAATCAGAAAAACCAGCAGAGCATTTGGTGAGTAACAGTTATAGGATAAATGTTCACGTTGAATATGAAGGTAATCAATAAGACTATTTTTAAAGTGGTTTCATATATGTATAATCCATTTCATAAGAGCAGCATCACTTTATGAAAGAAATTATTACATCCATTTGGAAAGTGAGGAAATTGAGCTACAGTTTAAATGAATATTCTTGAATGATTTGTACTGGGCAAAGTACTGTGCCGAGTACCACACAGGCCAGACAGGATTACTGTTAAAATAAATGATATTTCTTTCTTAGCTACATCTAATATGTCATTTGGCTGTTCTAACCCACAACATGTAGGTTTTGTAGCAATGGAAAAGCGGATAAAGAAAACAGTCCTGCATTATTCAAATCAATGTCATCAGCAATAATTTCTAAGTAAGCCAGTTAAATAGCAACTCAACTAAATCTGATCATCCAGTTTTCTATCCTTCTATGAGCCACGCAGTGCTGTCCAATTTTTCTGAGGTCATTCTTGTACAGTAAAACTTTCAGTTGACGGTGAAGGCACTTGTCCTTCAGACTTTTTCCTCACCAAGAAGCATGCCTTGTCTTCAGTGTAAGCAACCCTTCACCCTGTCCAGTGCTATTCTTTGCAATTCAGCTCACATGATATACTTCAAAACATAAGCAAGCAGAGGAACAAGCTGCCTCAGCGGCCGTGTCATCTCAGGTTACATGTTTCCGTCCTTTCTTCCTAAGACTTGGGCTGCTGGGCTTCTGACCTCCCCAGCTGAGTCAACCGCTGTGGGCAATAGTCAAAGAAAAAGAGGAGCTGTGAGGAGCAAGGGCAATCACAGCACAGAAACTTCTGGTTTGCCTAATTTTGCATTCCTGTCTTTGACTCTACCGTGCCAACATGATGATTTATAAAGACTGTCTTTTTATGAGGGTCCAACTCTAAACTTCAATTTAAGGACAGTCAGTACCTTTCCTTTCGGTCCATTTTCTTTGCAGTAAACCAACTTGTAACATGACAGGATTTCACCTTTGGCTTTATAAAGAGAAGGGAAAAAAGACAATCCAAAACAGAGAAATCTTTGCAGACTCCAAGATCTTTGGAGTTTAAAGCCCAGTGTTCCCTTCTCATGCCTTTATTTCCCCTTTGGGTGCTCCTGTTGCTTACCTGATCCTCTTTACACTTTCACTTGCTTGATTGTTTTTACAAAGACGTGTTCATGTGAGTACAAAGAACAGTCGCTGTCGTAGGTGGTACTTAGGTACCACTGAAGGAATTTCCATTTTCCTAACATTATTCTTTCACATAGAGGAAACATGACTTAAGTCTCTAATTCCAATAGCACAATCTCTTTAGGCTGATAATAATAATCTTTAATTATGAATAAGAAATTCATTTATTATGAATAAATGACAAGGCTTGACAGTGCCTCACAGCTGGGAAGACTTTCTCTTGTATTTGCTCATAGACTCGGAAAACCTATTCTCCTGATGGACTTAACTGAGTTCCATGACCACTGAACAGGAATATTATTTCAGTCCTGTCTCTTCTCCCCACAATTTTTAACCTGCGCGCGTGCACACACACACACACATGCACACACATACACCCATACTGCTTAAGGAAACTCCTAGTGGAGAAAAGCAGTACACATTTCCTTAGATATAGATAAGCTATTTCAGATTTTTAATTTTTAAGACATGGAATTGCAGATGTGTAGTTAGACTAGAAGTTGGACACTTTTTGCTTCTTATGCTATGGTTATATTAGTTTCATAGGCTGAGTTTCAAAGCAAGAATTGGTTAGTACTGGCATTCTACCTTGTTTTTTGTTTGTTTGTCTGGAATTATTCTTTTTCTGCTGATGGGAAAGGGGCCTCTTTTTTCTTCTATCATAGACCACTACAAAATAAAATATATTGGCATGTGAAATAGCAACTCAAACCTTACTTTATGGAGAAAGATTATCTTCATAGAAGAAAAAGAAGCCAGAATATAGAGAGGAATGAAGGGAAAGAGGTAGAGGCTAGAGCATTTCTATATTTCAACTGTGATGGGTCTTATTTTCCAAGGTGTCTACAATGCCCTTCCCATTAAGAACCCTGTTCCCTTCCCTTAAATCTGGCAGGCCTGCACCAACATGAAAGTGACCCTAACAGATTTCCCAAACTGGCACATAACAGGTGACACAGCTTCTGTCTGGTCCTCAAGGGGCACTAGTGATTCGAACCTCCTCCCTGTGCCATGAGGAAGATGAAGCAGGTCATGGAACAGGCCTATGTGGAAGGGAAGCAGAGCCACCCTAGTGCCAACCCTCAGCCCCACTGAACCTTCAGGGGATGATAGCATTGACTTTCCAACCTTGTGAGTGAGAGCTCTTGAGAGAAAATTCTCCAGGCCTACGTTGAGCTGCCCCAGCCAAGGAGATGAACTTTCCCTGCTGACTCCTTCCCACGTTGCAGATTTATAAGTTACATAAACATTTGGGGATGCTTTTCTAATGGATCACTGAATACATAAGATGACAGCCAATATATGTTATTTTGTAGTTATAGTTCAAATTGAGAAATTACATTTCTAACCAAGAGCACCCTGATGAAATAAGATGGTGTTTATATAGGTTTTCTATTTTCTAGTTGGTCTTCACTATCTAAACGTAAGTGACAGAGAAGACAAGAAAAAGGAGGTATTTTTTTCTACCATCATGTAGTAAAACTAATTGGCAAAAGACCGTGTTTGTTTAGGATATATAATGATTAACTTATTAATAACTTATCTTCTGCACATGAATATCAACTCTAGTCTTTTATTATTTTTTTTATTTGATAAACATGGTCTTACAATTAGGAGGGGTTCATCATCAAACAATCAAGAACAACAGTGTAATGACAGAGTAAGCCAATACTTGTGCCAGACCATGGTTTCCCCCCTTTGGGTTCCCCAATGGTTCCATGTTTCCCTTTACTTAAGCCCTAAGTTAATTGGACTTTTAAATTAGAAAAGTAATTAAATTTATTTTGCATTTGATATTTTCGATATTTGTTTTTGAAAATTGCTACTAGAACTTTGATGAAATATATATTATTTGTAGAGTTGAATAGAAATTATTATATATTCCCACTTAACATTTTTTCTCAATATAAGCTAATCTTTGTGAATCCTTGTAACTGTGTGACAAATGCATCCTGAAGTATTTTCCTTAAGGAAATGAAGTCATAATTCTCACATGATCTCTTGGTGACAATGCAAGAACGCTGTAAGACCTAAGAACTCATCTATGTTCAAGCATGACAGTGGAATGATTCCCATGGAATTTACCAACCTTTTAAAAATATCTCCGGAGAGAAATATATATTTTATTTTCAATGTATCATACTATTAATTTCTTTCTGGTATAATATACATATATATTTTCTATTGCATTGATTATACTATTTTATTCTAATAGATACTTTCTATTATCTTTTATGTTTCTATGACCTGGATTTCTTTCCATGGAAATGGTATCAGTTACTAGAGTGGCTTTTCATGATAATTGTCATAGTCTTAGAGAGACTAGCAGTTTGCCATCATTAGAAAGACCTCCCTGAAAATATTGCGCTGATTTCTTCGTTCAAGGAAAAAGTCTTCAGAGTAAAGAAGTAATCAGGGCTTCTGAAATAATTACTTTTGAGAGTATTATCTGCCCCAAGATCTGTGGCTGAGAATAAAGTGACTGGTATCACCCTGTTTTTCTTCACTCTGCTATGCACATGCTTGTTCCCCATGGTGGAGACACCAGAATTTTGCAGGCCTTTGTGTCCTAAGAGAAAAAACACAATGGAAGCAGAGTGATATCACAGGCATCTCTGCCAAACATGGGCCTTGAAGGACTTTCAGGCCATTTTCCATCCTATCCTCTCCTCCCTCCAGTCTTTCCCCCCTAAATACTCAACAATTACTTTTGCCAATCATTTCCTGTCCCAAAACTTAGCATTTGATCTGTGATGGGCCCTAGTTTGCTATGTGGTTAATACATTCTCAAATTAGTCTTTGGAGAATATTTTAATAGCACTAAGTACTGCTAATACTTGGTCTCTTCCTTATTTCTTCCACTCAGGTCAGACGAGAGGCTTCCTAAGACACTCAGTTCATTGGTTCAGGAGCCCTTGAGATGCATTAAACAACTAATGACCCATAAAAACTCAGGCTTGATATTTTTTAACACTCTGTGGCTTTCTTTTTTACGGATGTGTAGCCCACAACTACGGAATGTCCACTTTGGAATTTTGCATCTGAAGGCTCCTAGGGAAAATTTCTACCATACGATATGAAATTGATTTAAAATTTGGATATGAAAAGTCTCCCTAGTCTTGTAGCTTTTTTTAGCAGGGGAGTGAATAATGTCAGTATATCTAATTAATACCTAAAGAAATTTTTTCCCACTTGATCAATTACAAAAATATCATTAATAAATTTTTAGGATACATTGTGTTTGTATAAGGGCTTCATTATAAAGTCATTATTCTAGTTTTTCCAGGAGGAGATGTGAAAATGAAAGAATCATCAAGTAGTTCCACTGTCCCTGCAGACATGGGGGAGACTACACTGATTAATCTGTACCAATTCTTTTAACAAATAAATCAAATAGGCACTCTAAAATGCTATCTAATTTCTATCATTTCATCTAGATTTAAAACTAACCTCCATTATTATAGAAAGACAATGAAATTGCTGAAAACTCAGAATATTAAAAATAGGTAAAAAAAAAAAAAAACGTAAACATGGTGTAACCTAGAACACAAAGTAGGGCTAAATACACTTTGCAAAAATAAATTTAAAAATGAGAAAATGTCTGTAGAAAAATAAAGTTTCTTTAAAGTATTTTGTATGTTTTTTTCCCCTGTAAATTAAAAGCTCAGTGCTTGCCAATTATGGACAGGAGAGATGTTGAAATACAGTGCTCTCAAAGGTGGTGATCAGTCTTTCCATTCAGCTTTTTTCTTTTTTCTTTTTTTCTTTTTTTTTTTTTTTTTGACTATTAAGCTGCTCATTTGGCAGAGGTGATCATTAGCGTTTTTGTGTGAAACAAAAGCTTTGGGACAAGAACTTCTGTTTGAAGATCAATATGAGAGATATCGTTTCAGTTATAGCCTTAATAATTGTAGCCATAGGGAGCCTGGCAGAGCCAGTTTTATGAATTAATATAATATAGAATCCACCAGGTACCAGTGGAGAGTACAGAAAAAGAAGAATTGCTACACTGGGAATATCTTGGTGAGAGGGAATTGTTTGATAAATGCAGTGTTGATTCAAAGTGGGCACTGGTACAGTTGCCATAAACACAGCTTCCAATAAGAGAAGGCATCCTTGAAGACCAAACTGGGGAGGGAATTCAACCAAGAAGAATAAAACTGGCAAAGACCTCTTGAAAGCGATTAATTTTATATATTCCATTATCTTATAATGTTCCTTGTGGGTTTTTTTGTATTTAAGTGGGTTTAATCAAACATACAGTTGACATTTTCATATGATTTGCTATTGAGGTACAATTGTACTCTTGGACAGAAGTTACAAACAACTTGATCCAGAGACTGTTATCAATCTACCAAAGAAATAATATGCCATTAACCTTTTCTGATTAACAGAGCTTATCATTTTATCCTGGGGCAAACTGTAAATGAAAAATAAAGTTCAAAACTATGCACTCAATTTACTCAAGATAAAATTAGAGAGTTTTTTTTATTTGTTTTCTTTTGTGGGTTATCTTTATTATCTGTGTTATTTCTTTATCTTCACCTTGATGTTTGCCCTTTGATTCTATCTTTGAACATTTATTTTGCATGTTGAAACTAGTTATCATTTTCCAGACATTTTGACTCTTTGTTATTCCTTCTGATGTTGCAACAATAGATTGCCTGTCTTAAACCAGAATTGATACCTTTTATGGGCAAGTTAAAAGGGCAAAAATAAATGTCCTGTTTTCCTTTACTCCAAGAAAAAAAAAGTAAGTAACATTTAAAACACTCAATAGTCTCTAATTGCTTCAGTTTTTATCCAAGCATACACACAAATATTTATGGATAAATATTACTTGTATGTCATGCATATTCATATATGATTAAAAGTTAAAACTAAAGTACCTTCACATGAAATAAACAACATCATTGCTTTTCTTATATCCTTAGGTCATGTACACCAACATTTACATTCACTAATTTTGCTTCATTTCTAATACGTCTTCAGCATTTTTGCCTTCCAAGATACTGAATCTATGGGTACCTAAGTAAACTATTTTCTTTTAAATTTTATCTCTCTCAGGCAACACCTCTTTCTTAAAATTCATGAATATCAACTGATGCTTTCTGGCTCATGCTTTCCAACTCATGCTTTCCTTTCCAATCACTCCTTTCACTTCTTTGCAGACCTATCTGGCAGGCTTAAGCCCTCTTCTCTATTTACACATTGTCCCAATGGGATCTTGGCTATTTCCATGGTATTAAGTACCATCTGTTGATGGGTGACATCAAAATTATATCTCAAAGGCATATCTATCTTCTGAGCTCCCACTCACATAATTGATTGTTCCATTGACACTTTCACTTCGATATATTACTGAAATCTCAAAATTAATATGACATCTCACCTTGCCAACTCCCTACGATGCTGAGTTATCCCATCTCAGTAACTGGTGCGCTCATCTGTCCAGTTTCCATCTTGGCATCAAAAGTCTGCCCAAGAATTAATATAATAAAAATGGCCATTCTACCAAAAGCTTTATATAGATTTAATGCTATCCCTATAAAGATACCTATGTCGTTCTTTAAAGACATAGAAAAAGCAATTCTCAAATTCATTTGGAACAACAAAAAACCAAGAATTGCCAAAGCACTACCAAACATGAAAGATGAAACAGGCGGTTTTGCCATTCCAGATCTAAAACTATACTATAGGGCCACAGTAACAAAGACAGCATGGTACTGGTATCAAGACAGGGAAGAAGACCAATGGAATAGAATAGAAGACCCCGAAACCAATCCTCAAATCTTTAAACATCTGATTTTTGACAAAGGGGGTCAAAATATTACATGGAGATGTGAC
>PVKS010011119.1:0-27709 GCA_004027875.1 Aplodontia rufa
ACCTCAGGACCACTGCTCAGAACCAAGACTATTCAGTATCCTAAACTTACAGTTCTAGTGAAAGAGCTTAGTGTGTGGCATCTACTCAGCCTCAAAATAAGTGGGTCTATGATAGTGATACAGGCATCTAGTCTTTTAAGGAGTTGATCAAGGTAGAGCAAGAGGAGTCCTCATAACTCAAGTGTTGGCATTTTGAGAACATATTCTGAATTTTTAAAGTAGTTTCCCCCTCCCTATCATCTGGATAGACCCCTTTGTTTCTTTTTATCTCAGAGTTGCATGTTTAGGAAGGGCATGAAGTGAAGAGTAGACAAAGACAGAGTTGGAAGAGTTGAAGGGTTGGAGGCCCTGGAGACCGCCGACATAAAAAACATTCCCATATACCCATCTCTTTCTATTCTAAAAAAGATAAGGAGTTCCTTAGCATTTGTTGACAAGTCCTCTTCTCCTGTGACCTACTCTTCTGGGAATAATGTTAATGTAGCAAGTGCTGGGATGATAGACGGTCAAGTTAGAGGAAATGTTGGGAGTAGTATAGGCTTCAAAAATTAGGATTATTTCTCTTTTAGGCATGCCATTGCAATTTTTTTGTTTGTTTTGTTTTTTGTTGTTTTCTTTCATATAGCATTAATTACATAAAGGGTAGATTCGTAGGGAGATTTTAATATAGGCAGCATGGATTAGACAGGGGCATACCTGGAGTCAGAGACCATCTGAGTCTGTTGTCATGTCAGTCTGCTGTTGCTTAAACCAAGTTGGTAAAAGTAGCGGGAATGTAAAGGAAGAAGGCCATTGATCAAAGATCAAAGAGGAGTTGATAGGCCTTACGTGTCTTATTGAATCAGGAGGTTGACAGAAAAAGGTCAGAAACTACTCAAAACCTTTTTGTTTCAGTGGCTATAAGAATGATGGTACCCTTGACCAGAAAAGGGAGTAGGTAGCTGGTATGGGGAGGAACCTGTGACAGGATGGATATCTTACTGATGGTTTGGTTTCTGTGCTGCTTTCCTTGAGAGAACACATTATTTTAAATCTGACTTTCATAAAGACTCCCAACATTATGTTGTATCTCTCACAAACAAGCAAACATAACTGAACTTACTTCTTCCCCCTCATAATCCCATCTCACCTACCTAAGTGACCATCTGCTTATATAAGGATGCAAACTGGAAATTTTATATTCACCTAGTTAATTATTCATTTACAAATTACTGAGTATTTGCTATGTACCAATTACTTTAGGCCTGGTTAATTAGACAGATATGGACCCTACTCTTTTTTTTTTTTTTTTAACAACTTTATTTAGTTTTTCACATGGCCTTAGTTGCTCCAACACTCAATTGTGTACGTCTTGCTGGGGTTTGAATCCGGGTCCTCCTGCTTGCCAGGCAAGTGCCGAAACCACTGAGCCACCGCTCCAGCCCCTAGACCCTACTCTTAAGGAGCTTATAAATGAATTAGTGGGAGGGATAGTAGTAAAATAATAACTCTGAAGTATAGAGTAATAGATGATGATAAATGCATTGAAGTATAAATAATGTTTTGACAACATATTGAGAGGCCTTGGTCCAATATGAAGGTGGATGGGGGCGAGCATTCTCATGAAAATAAGAATGTTTACCCCACAGAGTAGGTAAGAATAAAACAGTGTAAAATCACTTGGTCTTGAGATTAGCTCACAACCTGAGTGAAAGCACAACCATATCTAAAGAAAGACTTGGGGTGGGGTTGGTATAGTATGCAAGTTAATCAAAAGAAGAAAACTGTGTCAGAAGTTGCTCTTCACTGCAATATGAATGAGCCTTAACCAACAAATTTTGATGGTTATAGCAGCAGTGGCTATTTATCATTCATTCATGCATGCGTTCTTTCAGTTCTTTCAGTATCTTTGAACTGACATGCCTTAGTGATGAGGATTAGAAAACAGAATAGACTGAAAACCTTTGTGTTATTTGGGAGTGGACAGTGGAGAAGAGAATGTCAGACAAAGTAAACAAGCAAGTTTTGTAGTTTTTAAGAATAACTACTGTAAGAAAAAAAATAGAACCCATCTCTTGGAGAATCAGGAGAATGGTAAGGAGACTTATGGAGAAAAGGAGATGAAATTGGAGAAGAAACAGGGCCAGACTATGTGGGTGCTATTGGTTGATGTAAGGATGTTGGTAGTTATTCAGGGAAATAGAGAATCATTGTAGGCCTGAGCAGGGGAGAGCTACGACACTACTTCATCCTTTAAAAGTATCCCTCTGATTGCTCTGTTAAGAAATTTTAAGGGCTGGAGCGGTGGCTTGGTGGTTACGGCACTTGCCTGGCATGTGCGAGTACGCAAGTTCAAACCCCAGCACCCACATACACAACGAAGTGTCTGATTAATGAAAGTTACTTGAAAAACTAAATAAAAATTGCTTCTCTCTCTCTCTGTCCCCTCTTTCTTTAAAGAAAAAAAAGGAATTTTAAGGCACTTACAGAATGGCCTCCCTCCCAAGGATAAGTTCTGTCACCATCATATTCTGTCCTTATGTTTCTCCTCTGTAGCACTTAACAAGATTGTGATTAAATATTTAATTGCATAATTACCATATTTCTTTTAAGCTGCCAGTGAGCATGAGTTACACTACTGGTTTGATCACAGCTTTTCAAGTGGGAAAAGAATGACATGACTGTATTAAATAAACATTAGTGCATTTTAAAAGTACATGTTAGAATCAAGAAAATATGCATTTAATACTATTGGTTTCCCCATACTCCAGATAGTAGGTAAGTTTCATGAAAAGTAATATTATTCATTGCTGGATTTTTGATCCCTTAGCCTAAACCTTTCTCGTAGTAGATCTTCAATGAATATTTGTTGATTGATGAAATAATTTTGCTTATAACAGTTTTCTTAGTTCCATCCTATTTAGAAGCCTTGTAATTTGGCTCTTTGTGGAATTTAAATATTCTGTTCAATATGAATTAGTAAATCAACTGTTTCTCCAGTTTGATTTGTGTGATTCCACTCTGAGAGACAGGATCTTTTCTGAAGTCTGATAGTATGACCTCATCTGTGATAAAGCTGAGATGATGCAGGGACATCTGAGGCGTCTTGGGAGACAGTTGACACTCAGACCATCCCATTTTCATCTTAAAAACTCACAGTTCAGGCTTAAGCCTAAAACTATTGCCATTTCAGAGAAACAGGGAGGTGGTGAACTCTGTGCTATTGTAAGTGGTGTTAACACTAAGGTAGACTAAATCTTAATACTGAAATCAGTGGATCTAATAGAAACATGAGAAATGAAAAGTGGTCCTCATAAGGTCTTTTTTTTTTTTTTTTTTTTTAAAGAGAGAGGGACAGTGAGAGACAGAGAAAGAGAGAAACGACTTAATTTAGTTTTTCACATGGCCTTAGTTGCTCCAACACTCAGTTGTGTACGTGGTGCTGGGGTGTGAACCCAGGTCCTTGTGCTTGCCAGGCAAGCACTGAAACCGCTGAGCCACCGCTCCAGTCCCCTCATAAGGTCTTAATACACATAGTGAAATGGTTACTATAGTCAAGCAAACTAACATATCCATCATTTCAGAGTTATTTTTGTGGTGTGTGTGATGGGACACCTCAAATCTACTCTCAGCAAAATTCTGACTCTGCCCTGGTACACATTTCTGAGCCAGTTGAGGAACTCCTTGGTTTAGGCCATTTAGGCCTCTGAGCTATTTGAGAGTTATTTTCTCAAGTGGCCAATAACTTCAGAAGCACCAAAGAGAATACCTTTGATACTAACTTTCAGATAGAGGCAGTCTTAAAATCATCTTTTTGTTTCCAGTGCCTGGCATACGATGGGCAGTGAGATGTTTGAAATGAAGAGCTAGAACAAGTTGTAAGAAAAACAAGCCTTTACTCAGAAGTCTTTTATACTTGAACATCCCAGGGCATTCTCATTTGTCATCTATCAGGACTCATTGCTGTGCCATTGACCCAAAGCCAGCTTGTGTAAGCAAAAAGGAGGCTTTATTTCCCACATTAATTCCATAAGTGACACAAATGAATTCTTCAAGGCTCATCCTCACCTCTTTTTACTGCAGACACTTCTTTCTTCCTTCCTTCCTTCCTTCCTTCCTTCCTTCCTTCCTTCCTTTCTTTTTTTCTTTCTCTTTCTTTCTTTCATCTTTTAAAGAGAGAGGGACAGTGAGGGAGAGAAAGAGGGAATCAATTTTTTTTTAGTTTTTTTCATTTGGCTTTCGTTGCTCCAACACTTCTTTTTGTACGTAGTGCCGGGGTTTGAACACTGGTCCTCGTGCGTGCCAGGCAAGCGCCGTTCGTAACCACTGATCCACTGCTCCAGCCCCCAGACACTTCTTTCTATTTAAATGGAAAATGGTTGCCCATAGTCCTGAATAATACCCTTCCAGCTTTTCAACCAAAAGGTAAGATTCCTTTTCTGTTCCTAGATTTAAAAAATCTTGGACCAGGACTTTGACCACCTTGGTTCACATGCCTGTTCCTGGAGTTTATAGTGAACCAATCTTCAGTTGTCTGAACTTAGCTGGAGCCAACATGCCACTATTGGCAAGTTTCCTGGAAATGTGTGATTTAAGAAGGCCATACTCAGCATAGGAAGTTGGAGGGTGGAAGAATAAGGAATCGGAATTCTATTGCTCCTCTCTTGTAATATAATGTAAAGTGCTAAAGGCCAGGAAGACAGTGAACCTGAACATGTATAAACTTCAGAGAAAAGAAGTATGGTACCAGTGATCTTCAAGGAAGCTTTTTGCTTTATGTTGCAGAGGGAATAGTGAAGATATGGATGGTTAGACCTGGACCTGGGAGAATGAAGAGAAAGTATTGAATTTTGAAGAAGAAAAAGTAAAAGCCAGCCCTGCCCTTGGTTGTCCTGAGCAAGGGAGGTTGTGGAAACCCATAAAGGAGAAGTGGCAGTAGAAACTGACAGTGGTAGAAATCTCCCTGTGCTTTTATAGCAAGACAGGGATTCTTTTTGCTGCTTCTGAAGTTACTGGCCTCCTCAGGAATAATTCCCAAACCTTGTCAGTACTTGAGTGATGCCATCAAAGCTTGCTTGCTATATGTAAGGGGTGGGGTTTTTTTTTTTTTTTTTGGTCCGTTGTTCTTTCCAGATGACATAGATTCTTTACACATATTGTTTCTTCTAATAGTCATGGTTCCTTTCCTCCCCCAAGAGAGAATTTGCTTTTGGAGATGACAATATGGTTTTCATCTCCATATTGAATTAATGATGAGCTTATTTTATCATTGATTGAAGGTGTATTTAATACCTCTTTTATTAAATATTTCATATAAAACTGTTTAACCTAAAATTTAAAATTTAAAACTTAGTAAAATAAGGTAGTGTGATCAAATTTTGAAAAGAAATAATAATCTCCTTGCGGAATTTCCATAGTGTAAAGAAATTGTATGGGGAAAGTAATGTGTTAAATGTAGTGTAGTTTTTTTTTTCTCTTGAAAATTCATCTGCTGTACTACCTTTATTTTGAAAAGGCTATTGCATTACACAATATAGATACATTCTAATAGTAATGCCTTTTTTTGTGTGTGTGGCAGGGAGAGTGTAGGGGGTTGAACCTAGGGATCCTCCTCTGTTGAGCTATATCCCTAGTACTTCTTATTTTTATTTTGAGATAGGGTCTCTTTAAGTTGCCCAGGCTGATCTCGAACTAGTGGTCCTCCTGTCTCAGCCTCTTGAGTAGCTTGGATTACAGGCATGTGTCACTGCACCTGACTGGCTTTTTAAAATTGTATGTATTTAAGGTGTACACTATGTTGTCTTAATACACATAGTGAAATGGTTACTATAGTCAAGCAAACTAACATATCCATCATTTCAGAATTACTTTTGTGGTGTGTGTGATGGGACACCTCAAATCTACTCTCAGCAAAATTCCAATATATAATACAAAATTAGTAGTCCTCATGCTATATATTAGATTTTTAGACTTACTCATTTTATATAAGCAACTTTGTACCCTTTGACCCACATCTCACTTCCACTCTTGTTCCATATATTTAACTTTTCTTTTTTTCTTTTTTTTAGCTTTCACATATAAGTGAAATAATGTGGTGTTTTTCTGTGTCTGGCTTATTTCACTTACCATGGAGTCCTCTGGTTTTGTACATGGTATTGTGAAATGCAGGATCTTGCATCCCATTTTCTTTATCCATTCATTGATTTTTGGACACTTAGGTGGTTTTCATATGTTGGCTATTGTCAGTTATGCTCCAATGAACATAGGAAAGATCTCTCTAAAAGGTGCTGTTATCATTTCCTTTGGATAGATCCCTTGAAATGCAGTTGCTGGATTGTGTGGTCCTTCTTTAGTTTTTTAATGTTTTGAGGAAATTGCATCCTATTTTTCATAATAGCTATACCAGTTTGTATTCCCACCAGTAATTGTACAAGGATTTCTTTTTTCCACTTCCTTGCCAATATTTGTCTTTTTGATAGTAGCTTTTTTTTTTTTTTTTTTTTTTAAAGAGAAAGGGACAGTGGGAGAGAGAAAGACAGAGAGAATCAGTTTTTATTGAGTTTTTCACATGGCTTTCATTGTTCTGACACTTAGTTGTGTACGTGGGTGCTGGAGTTTGAACTCATGTACTAGTGCATGCCGGGCAAGCGCTGTAACCACAAAGCTACCGCTCCAGTCCGATAATAGCTTTTTAAGTTAATAAATACAAGAATAATTCAAAATCAAATATTGAAGAGTATGTGTTTAATGTGTGTATGTGTTTTCCAACCTGTTTTATAATGCTCAGTATTTTCTGTTGTTATAGAAGTATTTATTTTTAATTATAGAACATTTGAAGAGTACTGAAGAATATAAAGATGGAAAAGATAAAAATCACCCATATTTCTGTTTTGCAGAGAATTTCTATATCATATTTTTAAAGATTAGGATCTTATTGCTAGTACTCTCTCAAATTCTATTTTCACTAAAGTTGTATTGTCTGTGAGTCATTATGTATTTATTCAATAGAAGATTTTTTAATAACTGTGGGTCATTGTGTGGCAGATCGTTAATATGAAGAACTACTAGAGATGGTAAATAAGTTTCAACTAGCATTGCATCTTCGATTAATTAAGAAAAATTTGGAGACCAACTTCTAGATCAGTGTGAAAACACATTGTGATAAGCTAGTGGTGTGTGTGTGTAAAGGCCTAGGTGAGGAGATAGGTGTACTGATGTGTTTATTGTCCCTAATTCAATATCTGCATTTTTATCATAAATCCACAAACCTGAAAAAAGCAATTCATGAACTTGTGTGGAAGCCCAAATATTTGAGTGTTGAATAAATGGTGTCTTAAGTTTTTGTTCATCATAGTTTCACATTGACAATTAATACAGAGGGTGGTAGAAGATACCAGTAGCCAGTATTTTATTCCAGATATTAGTTTGCAGCATACCTATATCTATACCACAACTGCTATTTCCTATTACTGAGTGAAAAATCTATAGCAAAGTTCATAATGAAGACTGTAGTGTCTACACCATGATCAAGATAGTAATAGCCTGGGGTCATACATGTGAGTAGGTTAGATATCTCACATAGGTGTATACTCATGTGTGTAAGATAAAAAATGAGAGCGTATATGTGTGGGTGTATGCGTATGATTTGAAGTTCTTAATCTGATTTGTCAGCTTGGCTTTTGGATTAACTCTTGTGGTTTAAATAATTGTTATCAGTGGCAATATTTGAGTAAGAGTAGCCACTATACTTTCTGCAGTTCCAAGGGAGTCTTACAAAAAAGAAATGTTCCCATTCCTCTGGATAACAGTAATGTAGAGTAATCTTTCATGCTTCAGGCACCCAGTCCATATTCTGCCTGCCACAAGAGGTTTTGAGATTCAGCTGTCAAGTATCCATCATTCTGGTACCTTTTCTTTGTATTTATTTTGATACCCTTACATACATAAATATATTGTTTAACAAAATTGGAATTGTCCTGTATGTACCATTCTTGTGTTTTCCTTTTGTATTTAATAAATATTATAGATTTTTCACAGTAGTAGAGATCAGAGATCAGCATCATTCTTGTAATAGCTATGAAGTATGATTTATTCAACAGTGCCCCTACTATTAGACTTTAAGTTTATTTTTCCCATGATTTTCTCAATTTCTTTTCTTTCTTTCTTTCTTTCTTTTTTTTTTTTTTAAGAGAGAGGGCCAGTGAGAGAGAGAGAAAGAGAGAATCAGTTTTATTCCGTTTCTCATGTGGCCTTTGTTGCTCCAGTACTCTGTTGTGTACATGGTGCTGGGGTTCTAACCCGCGTCCTTGCAAGCGCTGAAACCACTGAGCCACCACTTCGGCCCTATTTTCTCATATTCTAAGAATGGAGTAAACATACTCATAAACTTTGTGGTCATGCAGATATTTTTATAAAATGATTGTTAGATAGGGAATTGTTGGGTTAGGCAATACATATATTTCAAATTTTAATAAATACAGTGAAATCTACTGAACACTGTAAGTGGAGTCTAAAAACCTGAAATGCTTAAGTGCTTAATTGTTAATGAAAAACAGTATTTTTCGGTAAGTCTGTAGAGTCACTGAAAGTCCACAAAAGTAATATACGATGCATTGTGCAAAACTAATTTTATAATGGATCAAAAAGCCTCAAATGGTAACAGTATATTCACTGCCTAAATTCCATTCAGAATTGGGGTTGTTCCACTCACATTTAAATTAATTTATGGATCTACTAATTGTGGTTTACTATTAGGCAGCATTCTCTACCATTTTAAAATCACATTACAGGTGTTATAGAATTAGCTTTCTCTTGTATCCTTGTTATCACTTTGTTTTACCGGTCTTAAATTTTGACTAATGGATGGGCAAAATTATCTAAATTTGCATGTTCATGGTCCCAGCTGTGTAGCATTGTTTCCAGAGTGTTGCCTGTTTGAATCTCTTCTTTGACTTATCTGTTCCATATTTATTGTTTTTTGAGTTTTCTTTCCTTTTCTTTTTTTTTTTAAAGAGAGAGGGACAGTGAGAGAGAGAGAGAGAGAGAATGAATCAGTTTTTTATTTTAATTTTTCATGTGGCTTTCATTGCTCTGAAACTTTATTGTGTATGTGGTGCTGGGGTTTGAACTCAGTATCCTCACGCATTCCAGACAAGTGCTGTAACCACTAAGTCACCGCTTCAGCCCTCTACGAGCTTACTTGCTTGCTTTCTTTCTTTTTAAAGAGAGAGGGACAATGAGAGAGAGAATCAATTTTATTTAGTTTTTCATGTGGCTTTTGTTTCTTTAATACTTTGTTGTGTATGTGGTGCTGGGGTTTGAACCTGTGTCGTAGCGCATGCCAGGCAAGTGCCGAAACCACTGAGTCGCTGCCCTATGCCTTGACTATTTTCTTAATGATGTCAAAAAAATAAATAAATAACATGGACCATTATATGACATCTAGGCAGTAACCTAAGTAGAGGTCTCCAAAGTGTTCTGGCGTACACCACTGCAAGTAAAAGGTTTGTAGTATACACCCTCATTATATGTGTGTAAATATATGTGTATTATATTTATAAATTATATAGATGTATTGCTGGCAGTCTGTCTTTCATATTCATGAAGCTTATTTTTGTATTTGTGATTTGAAAATAAGTATAAATAGGAGTCTTTTTTTTTTTAAGAGAGAGGGATGTGAGAAAGAGAGAATGTTTTATTTTAGTTTTTCATTGCTTGGACACTTCATCGTGAACGTGGTGCTGGGGTTCGAACCTGTGTACTCGTGCGTGCCAGGCAAGCTCAGTAACCATTGAGCTACCGCTCCATCCCTAAATAGGAGTCTTGAAAGTGTGTATCTAATTAGAAAATCTTGAGTTCAGAGCACAATATGACTTAGGTCCTTTATAGGCCAGATGTATTTGCAAAGAGGAGCGTGTTTTCTGTCCTGGGACCACAGAGTTTATCTTCATAAGTGTGTGGGCCCTGAGTACCATTGTGAAGCAGAAAGTAGCTGTGGGTTAGGTCTTGCCACTCTTATCTTTATTAGTCATGTTGCTGTGACAAAATCAATTCTGTTATTTATTAGTTTCCCTCTTAGGTAAAATGGAGAGTATAATTTTTATCTTGCTTATTTTATAGGCCTGTGATATTGTAAGTTACTTTATATGAAAAAGCTTTGAAAAACTGTAAAACATGTATAGATATGAAGTATATGGTTGTGCTGCAAGTTCACCACTTTGGGTTATCTAAGAGAATATGCTTCAGTATCACGCTGAAAAATAACTTACAATGCATGTCCTGCTAAGAGTGGCTTAGAAATGTCATTTTATCAAGTCTTCATTTGTGTAGATTTTACAACGTAAGATGGTAGGGATTATTACCCGTAATAGTTACAAATGTCTGCTGTTGATGATGCAGCATACATTTATCAATAACATATCTGTTCTTTCAAGATGTTGTTTTCTATTTTAAAATGCCCTTTAATTTAGGACTTAGAAGTCAGTTTCTTGGGAAAGTGCTCTGATGGTCGTACTAAGGAGAACTTTCTTTAAAGAATAAAGCCCTTTTGTCTAGGGCTGTAGGTCAACGGTAGGACGTAGCTTGAAAATATTCTCCAAGAGTAAAGAATTTAAGGCATTGTAACACTGGGGACACTTATGTAGGAGGGTGAAACTGAAATAAAGGAGTGCACACTGAAATCTGTGTATGATATAGTGTACCCAGGAGTGACTATGAAAGGTAGTTTTGAATGTAAGTGTTGGTGATACTTGGAAAAGAAAAAAACTTAATAATTTTTTTTTTTTTAAGAGACAGCGAGAATCGGTTTTATTTATTTTTGTATCTGGCCTTTGTTTCTCCAACACTTAGTTGTATATGTGGTGCTGGAGTTTGAACCTGGGTCCTCACAAATGCTAGACAAGTGCTCCAACAGCTGAGCCACTGCTCTAGCCCCTTTTTAATTTTTTAAAATGAACTTTAACTGTACAGTGAGTTATTATCAGTAAAGGGGGCAGGTAGGGGAGGAAAAGTAGAAAGAACCGAACCCCTTATTAAATAAAAGGAATAGGAAAATTGGAATGATAACTGGGTAAACATACAGGTATACAATATTTTTTAAGTATATGAATACTCATGTTTTGCTGAGGTGCTAGAAATCCATGTTTTTCCCAGGCACACTCCGCTAGTTGGCACAGGCAGAGCATGTGACCAGTGGTGTCTTGAGTAGGCTGCAAGTCAGAACTGTGGGTGATAGGTCAGGCAAGGTCACATTCCTTCTGAAGTCTCTTCTTTCTCTCCCTCTCATTTGATTCTCAGTAAAGCCTGAGAATATAGGGAACATAGGACTATGTTAGTTCAGTTCAAATCAGTAAATATTTTGTGCTTACTCAGATGAATGGGAAGGGGAGTAGCATGTATACTTATTATACTTACTATGTCTTTGAAAATTTTAGTTCCTTAACTCTTGGAAGACATAGACGACAGGGGGGAAAAAAGAAGCAAATGAAATTCCTTTGTGATTTGGAGAAATATATTTGTCAGAAATCATTCACATTAAGAAATTTTTGTTATTTAGGAAAAAGTTAAAAAAGGACAGGGAACTGAACTAATTTTTTTCTTATACAGAAGAGTTCTGGGTTCTTTTGATCACTTAGTTACTCTGGATTGTTACAGTATCAGGTCATCTCCCTCCCCATTTAATTCTCATGAATGATGTTCTGTCCAACTGCTTTTCCCATCTGAACATATTTGCAAAAAAAGAATTTCTAAATTAGAAATGAACAGTATTATTGGCAGAAGAAAAATCCTTTGTCAGAGTTGTAAATCTTTATTATATATAAGTTTCTGCCTTACCTGCAATGTAAGCCTAATTGCCGAAGCAATCTATGAAATTAAAATACTTCATAATTTTTTGCTTCATTTCCTCAAAAATAGAAGATTATCAGAGTAGACTAAATGGAAAGAATTATAATCTCACTGTATCGGTTTTGCTGTATAACAGACCATCTCAAAATATAGTGGTTTAATTCAGTAATTTCATGTATTTAATTATACACATCCCTGGGTTGGCCAGGCAGTTCCTTCAGTCTCTTGGGCCTGGTCTTGCCTGCAGTCAGCTAGTAGGGGTGAGGATTTGTTGATCTTAGTCCTCTTACCTCTGGTTTTAGTTAACCTGCATTCAGCTGTAATCTGAACATATTAAATGGAAAATTCCAGAAATAAACATTTCACAAGTTTTAGATTGCATGCTGTTCTGAATAGTCTGTTGAAATCTTGTGCTGTTCTGCTCCATCACACCCAGAACGTGAATCATCCCCTGTTCTGTGGTGCATATGTGTGCTATGTGCACTTAGTGGCATATGGGTTATCAGATAATCTGGTGGTATCTTGTGGTTGTATTCAAGTAACACTTCTGTAGTAGCCTAGCACTGTCCTAATACCTATGTCATTCACCTTACTTCATCTCATCACATAGGCATTGTAGCGTCTTACTTCTTCACAAGTCTTACTATACTCATAGTAAGGATTTTTGTGGTGCTGGAGATCAAACTGAGGACCTTATTCTAGATAAGCATTCTACCAGTGCACTATACCCCCCCAACCCCTTAGTTAGATATTTTGAGAGAGAGCAAGAGACCATAGTCACATAACTTCTTTTACAGTATGAAGTTCTGTTTATTTTCATTTTTGGTACCAGGGTTGAACCCCAGGGGTGCTTAACCATTAAGCCACATCCCCAGCCCATTTTTAATTTTTTATTTTAAGACAGGGTCTCACAGAGTTGCTCGGGGCCTCACTAAGTAGCTGAGGGAGGCTTTAAACTTATGAGCCTCAGCCTCCTGAGCCTCTGGGATTACAGATGCACCTGGCTGAAGTGTATAGTTATAATTGTTTTCTTTTCTTTTTTTGGTTCTTGTTAAGCTTTTATTGTGCTCAGTTTGTAAATTAAACTTTATCTTAGGTGTGCATGTGTAGGGAAAAAAAGCAAAAGAAACAAATATCAGCATATACAGGATTCCATTCTACACACTGACGGTCTTCAAATGTATTCACTGTGAATAAAGGGGGACTACTGTATCAGGGATGGTGGCGTTGACTTAGCTCTCTTTCTTATCTCTCAGTGGTCTAGGAGGCTAACTTAAAACTTGCTGTTTGATGGAGAAAGGAATTCAGGCAATGAACAGAAGTACTCAAGGGGTCTCTTGAGGGCTAGGATCACAACTGGGGCAGTATCACTTCTGCTGCTTTCTCTTGGCCACAGGTAGTCAGAAGGCCAGATCAGATTCATGGAATGTAGGCATAAAATGTATTTTTCGATGGAAAAGGTTGTAAACTCACATTGCACAAGGTTGTAGATTCAAGGCAGAAATGAAATTTGGGGCATTTTTTGTAATCCATAACCCAGCTGAAGTTTATGATTCTTCTGTCTCAAATAACAGGGTTACACTTTGTAAAGGGCGCACTGTTGATCATGTACTCCTTTGATTATGTCAAAAAAGTAAGTGGACACATGTGAAAATTCTTTTTTTTTTTTTAACTAAAACATAATTGTTGGGCTGGAGCGGGTGGCTTGGCTATTAAGGTGCTTGTCTGGCAAGCGTGAGTATGCGAGTTCAAACCCCAGCAACATGTACACAACAAGGTCTCAGCAGTGAAAGCCACATGAAAAACTAAAAAAAAATTGTTTGTCTCTCTCTCTCTCTCTCTCTCTCTCTCTCTCTTTCTGTCTCTCACTGTCCGTCTCTCTTAAAAAACAAAACAAAACATGATTCTTAGCTCCTGTAAAATAAGGTTGGTTATTTATTTTTATACATTCACCTCCTTTTTTTTTTTTTTTTTTTTTAACTGAGGACTGAGTCCAGAAGCACTGTACTACTGAGCTACATCTTCAGCTCTTTTTCTTTTATTTTGAAACAGTGTCTCTCTAAATTTCTTAGGGCCTCACTTAAGATGCTTAGGTTGGTCTTGAACTTGTGATCCTGCTGCTTTAGCCTCCCCAGTCACTGGGATTATAGGCATGTATCACCAACACCTGGCTATTTACTTTTTGTTTTGTGTGTGGTTTTTTGGAACTGGGTATTGAACGTAGGGCATGATGCATGCAAGGCAAGTGCTTTACCACCGAGCTACATCCTAGCACTTTTTTTTTTTTAATAGAGACAGAATGAAAGAGAAAGAGAATCAATTTTATTTATTTTTCATCTAGTTATTGTTTTACTGATGCTTAGTTGTGTATATGGTGCTGGGCTTGAACCCAGGTCCTCATGCATGCTAGGCAAGCACTGTAACCACTGAGCTACTGTTCGAGCCCTAGCACTATTTTTTGATTCTCTGTTTAGTTGGTTTGAGTTAAGGCCCAAAACAGGCCTGGTGAGAACCCAGGGGAGTGTAGAAAGGTAAGTTTCATTGTTTCTGAGACTTTTAAGATCAGATCTCTGTTCTGCTGATAATAAATCTGTATGTGTTCAGTACAGATACATCCGTTGAAAGCCTAACTACTTGGTATCTAAACAAGATTCAAGGTACTGAAGAGACTAAAGATCTCTGAAATGGCAGAATACCTATGCTTTGCTTCATTCGCTTGGATTCAACTTAATTGCTCAGTATGAGGCAAATTAAAGTTGGGATTTTAAGAACTTCTTGACATTCCGCATCCCCTACCCAAATACTTTATCTGCAGTTGGCTGAATCTGTAGATGTTGAATCCACAGATATGGACTATTTGCTCACTTAATAACTTTGGTATTTGCAGTGTAATTTTTTAAGAATATTTTAAGTATCTTTTTTATAGAAAAATATTTCTAAATGTAAACTAAAGATATGCAGTGTAAATGATTTATGCAAATACTGAAGGATATTTAATTGATGTATGTAATACTGTTAAGTACTAAGTCAGATCTAAAATGCAAAGATCAAGTTTTTCAGATTAGTATTTTCTGTTTTTTCTTCATAAGGTTTTTTGCATTGGTATTAACAGATATTTTAAATGTAAATATTTAATTTCTTATTTTTTACTGATAATCATTTTGAAAGTTCAAAATGTGTGATGAACCATAGAAAAATTTTATAATCTTTAAACCACAAAGTTGGCTAATAGATAATAAAGTAGGAATAACAGTAGTGGAGAATCTACAAATTCCCACAACCACCTAGAAATAATTTTAGGAAAAGTATTTTATTATAAGCCTACAGATAGGGACTCTCAAACAAGAATAATTAGTAACAGTTACTTTCTTGCCTTTAACCCTTTGGTCAGACTTCTTCAGTGAAAGGAGCAAGACAAATTAATCTATGTAATTTAAACTCTCTGCTTAGGTAATATTGATCAGTTTTTGTTTTTGTAGTTCTGGGGATCAAACCTGTGCCCTTGCTATGTTAGTTAGCTTTCTGTCACTGTGACAAAATATCAGAATCTGTTTATAAGAAGAAAAGGTTTATTTTGGCCCTCAGTTTTGGAGGTTTCTCTCTGTGGTTTGGCTGACTCATTGCTTTTGTGTTTGTGGGGCAAGGTGGCATATCATCATGGGGAGCACAGTGACCTAAGATCTCCCTAAAGTTAGACCCTCTGTCTTCAAGGTTCCACCACCTCCTAATAGTGCCAAATTGAGTATCAAATCTTTAACCCATGCTCTTTAAGGGGATATTCTAGATCAAAATTGTAGTACCAATGCATGAGCTGTATTTCTAGCCACCAGGTCAACTGGAAATAGTCTGAATTTTACATCAAATAATATTTTTTATTATCTTGCTTATATGTGATAGAATTTTTTTTTCAACTTTTCAGGTTGTGTTTTATTTATTTTATTATGAAAATCTAGGTACCAACTGAATATAGTACTTGAGATATTTGAGAAAAATAAGGTGAACAACCACCGCACATGGTTCTTGCCTTAAAAATGTGTACCATGCTTCCTATAGAAGTCTCTCTAAGACAGCTAACCAGAAAAGTTGTAAGATATAAGCATTTCAGATTTTTTGAACAAATATCAGTTATTTTCCAAGGCAGATTTATTAGTTGCATTTGCTTCTGTACTATAGAAGTCTGTGTTGTTCCATATCTTTGTTAGCACTTAATAATTATCCAGTTTTTGCATTTTTTGACAATCTAGTAGTTGTCAAATGTTTTGTCATTGTGGTTTTAATTTGTATTTCCCAAATTAATGAAATAAGGTGTTTTTTTACTATGTTTGTTTTTTACTATATTCCATTAAATATTCCTATTTGTCTTTTCTGCACTTGGTATCTTTTCCTACTCATTTTAGGATTTATATTTTATTTTAGTTTTTTTTAAGTCTTTTTTTTTTTTTTTTTTTTGTAACAGGGTCTTACTGTTTTGCTCAGGCTGGTCTTGAACTCTGGGTTCAAGTGATCTTTCTGCCTCATCCCTACAAGTGTAGGGACTGTATGCATGTACTACTATACCTGACATTATTATCTTTTACCAGTGATATATATGGCAAATTCACTCTCTTACTCTTCTGTCACTTTATTTAAGGGATCTTTTGATGAGTTCTTATTTCTAATGTAATTACTTACCAATTTTCTATAATTATCCCAGTTTTTATTCCTTTTCAGTCCTTTAATCTTTTTCTGCTGTATTTCTTAATGCTGTTGCCTAATATCTTCAGTACAGTGATAAGTAGAAGCAAATATAGCTCAGACTTAAAAATGCATGCTTTTTCTAATTCTCACTATTGAGAATGATACTTGATGAAGATTTTTGGAAGGTAAAATTTTAAGGTTAAGGGGCTGGAGCAGTGCCTCAGTGGTTATGGTGCTTGCCTGGCATGCATGAGAATGTGAGTTGGAACCCCAGTACTATATACATAATGAAGTGTTGTGTCGGAGCAACAAAAGCTACATGGAAAACTAAATAAAACTGATTCTGTATCTCTCACTGTCCGTCTGTCTCTTTAAAAAAAAAAAAATTAAGGTTAAGGAAATTCTCTTTTCTTAGTTTTGAAAGGACTTTTGTCCTTTTATTTATTTTTTGGGTAGAAAGTGGGACAGTGAGAGAGAGAAGCAATTTTTATTTAGTTTTTCATGTGATTTCATTGCTCTGACACTTTGTTGTGCACGTGTTGCTGGGGTTTGAACCTGGGTACTGGCTTATGCCAGGCAAGTGCTGTAACTGCTGAACCACTCACTGCTCAGTATTGAATTTTATCAAATATTTAATATTTGTTCTGTGTCCATTGAGATTATTTTTTCTTATAATTTGGTAGTTGGTGAATTACATGATTGCATCAACATTTGTTAAACTAAGCATTCCTTGTGTTTTTGAGATAAATCCAAATTGGTCATGATGTACTTTTTTTTTTTTTTTTTTTGAGAGAGAGAGAGAGGGAGGGAGAATCAATTTTATTTAGTTTTTCATGTTGCTTTTACTGCTCCGACACTTTGTTGTGTTCTTGGTGCTGGAGATCGAACCCACTTCTTCGCACCTGCCAAGCAAGTGCCATAACCACTGGGCCACCGCTCCCGCCCCAATGTACTCTTTTTTTTTTTTTTTTTTTAATTAAATTTTTTTAGAGCAGCTTTTGGTCTACAGCAAAATTGAGTCGAAGTATAGAAAGTTCTCTGTCTTTACACACACCCATTCTCCACTACTATTGAAGTACTATAGTGATACTTTGATAACAAGTGATGTATCTGCATTGACAGGTCATCACCCAAAATTCAGTATGTTAGAGTTTACTCTTTATGTTGTATGCTTAATGGATTTTGACAAACATATAACGACATGTATCTACCATTCTGCTGGAATTCAGAATAGTTTAACTGCCCTACAAATCTGTACACTGCTCTGTTGGATTTAGGGTTTTGTTATGAGCGAACTTGACCTATAGTTTTCCTCTTTTGTACTGTTGTTATCTAGCTTTGTTAACAAGTTTTATTCTAGCCTCGAAACGAGTTGGAGGGCATTATTTTTTATTTTTTTTTTTTGGTATGTGTACTGTGGAAGAGTGTGTGTGAGATTGGAATTGATTACCGACAGTGATATAGTTTTCAACAATTGTAGTGTTTTCTCTGTACAGATCTTTGTAAAAGAATTTTGATGTCTGATGCATTTATAGAATTGTTCTGTTAACTGGAGAATTTGTTATCAAAATGAATAAAACATTTTATTATCAGGAGTGGATCTCTACTTGGTCCAGTAGTGTCTATGACTATCTACTTTGTCTAATTTTAATATTTCAGCTTTATACTATTTAACACTGACCTATTATAACTTTTCTACCTCTTTCGTATTTTAAGTCAGTTCAAGTAATGGTACATATTTATGCGATACAGCGTGACATTTTGAAACATGTAAACAGTCAGATATAAATCAGGGTAATTAGCATATCTACCACCACAAACATTTTTTGGTTTTTTTTGTATGTGTTGGCCACAAAGACTTGTCTTCTGTTTTGAAATATATATAGCAAATTATTGTTGACTGTAGTAAAGAACATTTGAACTTATTCCTATTTAACCCTAATTTTGTACATATTAACCAACTTCTCTCTTTTCCCCTCTCCTCCTATTCTTCCTAGTGTCTGATAGCTACCATTCTACTCTTTTATTTCTATACAAAATTTTTTTTACTTTCCACATGACTGAAAAATGTTGTATTTATCTTTTGGTGCCTGAGTTATTGCACTTAACATCATGTTTTCCAGGATTGTTCAACTTGCTGCAAATAGTAGGATTTAATTCTTTTTTATGGCTGAATAGTATTCTGTGGTGTGTATGTACTGTATTTGCATTTATTTTGTCCATCATTAATTGATGGATATCTGGGTTGTTAATAGTGTTGCAGTAAACCTGGGAGTGCAGGTGTCTCTTCAACATATTGATATATTCTTTCCTTAGAATATACATGTAGTGGTGGAATTGCTAGATCATGTCTTGATTCTATTTTTAGTATTTGAGAAACTTCTTACTATTTCTTTGTTTTTCTTTATTTTTAAAAATGTTATTTTATTTATACTCATGTATGAAAAAAGACCATACAGTCATGTTTATATACTGTCTAATACTGGAAACAAAATTCAATAATAAGTCACATTTAAATTTTATAAGACTACAGAAACATTAAAATGCTTGATTGATTATAGAAAGCAGAGCAGAAAGGAAAACTGTAACCTATATTTTTTTCTTTTCATTAAAGAGCAGCTCTCTGAGAAGAATGAAATCAATAAGGAATATTCATCTGTACTGCAAAATGATATTTCCAAAGCAATGTTAGTGATTGTACTGATTTTGTTACTTTTACTAAGCCATTTTTGTCTTCCTTACCCTTAAGGCAAAGGAATAAAATGTGTAAAAAAAAAAAAAAAGGGTCATCATTATTCACAATGAAAAGGTCTGCTGGATTCTTGCAGGCTGGAGGAGTATTGTACAGTAGGAAGCACATTATGGCTCAAGTGGATCAATGTGCCATTTTGATTCTGACCTGCTGAATAGAATCTCAGTTATATCTGGTGACGACTAACTCCATGGGAGCTGTGGTAGACCGAACTATTTCTGTGGTATCCCTATATCTCACTAAATAAGAAAAGACCTTATGCAAATAAATATGACAATTGATCTGTCTATACATTATAGGCTCGTTCTTTAGTATAGGTGGGGGAAGGGACCCTTACTTGAGTACATAGATAAAAGTGTCATTGTGATTTAAAGATTGCTGGATTGATATTGTGTTGTTACAATGAAGACAAGATACACATCAGAAACCACAGTCCCATTAAGAAACTTCCACAACTTTTATCAGTTCCTGAAATAATGGAGCCAAGTTCCTTTTCTAGGCTGACAGTTCTGTGTTGGCATTGTTCCTGGCTAAGAAACTCACCACCAAAGGTAAACGATTGAACTGAAGCACCTGATAAGTATTATAGTAATATATAATGCTTTCATTTTTTGAAAGTCCAAGTTTGCTTCCCTGGTCTGTGGTGAGGGCAAAAGTAGATAAGAAACCAGCTCTCAAAGCATGTTCTAGAACATTATCATTGGGCATTTCAGTAACAGGTACTCCATCTCTATCTGACACAACAGTAGCATGGAGCCCTTCAACACTTGGTGACTTACACAGGAAGTGCTTTAGATCTTCTGCCATGACGACCTTTTCTCCTGCAGGGTCAGTCTCCACACCGGGCTCTCTGGGCTGTTGGATTAGTTCTACTGCACTCTTTTCTTTTTCTTTTTTATACTGAGGATTGAACCCAGGGATCCTTTGCTACTAGCTATATCCCCAGTGATTTTAGTTTTTATTTTGAGATAGGGTCATGTTAGGGATAGGGTCTCTGAGATAGGGTCACTCAGACACTCATGCTGAGTGTCTCACTAAGTTCCTGAGGCTGGCCTTGAACTTTAGATCCTCTTGCCTCAACCTCTTGTGTCACCGGGATTACAGGCATACCTCATCACATCGAGTTGATTTTTTTTTTTCAATAAATGTTGAAAGATAAGGGACTAGTTTTGTTCTGCATATGGATAGCCAGTGTTTCCATCACTGCTTATTAAACTGTTCCTTTTGCACAATACATTCTGGGCCTTTGTAAAAAAAAAATCATTTGACGACAAGTAGTTGGATTTAATTTTATGGCACCTGACTGTTTTTCTTTAAAGAAAACACACCTGTAATCCCAGCAACAGGTCAGGATGCTGAGGCAGGAGGATCGCAAGTTCAAAGCCAGCCTCAGCAATTTATCGAGCCCCAAAGCAGCTTAGTGAGTCCCTGTCACAAAATATAAACTAAATAGGGCTAGGGATGTGTCTCAGTGATTCGATTTCTGGGGGGGGGAAAGTTTTTTCATGTTGTTGTGCCGTGTCTCTTTTAAATAGCATGTAATAGACTTATTTCCTAGTTTGACAAACTTTTAATCTAGAAAGTTAGTCAAGTTATATTTCTTTTGATTGTTGATATATATAGATTTACGCCTCATTTTGTGGTTCTCTTGTTTCTTTTAAATTGTATAAAAACAAAATACTTAGCAAATAAATTTTCGTCTCAATACAAGGCCTTCATAAATTCAGAAGGAATAATTATAAGCAAGATTACTGATCTTTTTTGTATAATGGGAATGGTTAAGTTAAATATGCTGATTAAATGCTTATCACTTTGTTAATTTGTATTCATGGAAACAAAATGTTTAGTGTGTTTAGACTTAAAAACTGAAAGCTTCTATTAGTAGTAATATATTTCTATTGGTTTTCTTGAAATTTGAGATACAATCTCTTCTTTACAAAGGTATCAGCCAGCTCTGAGTGCCTTTCATAAATTCTGTACATTGTAGGCTTGGAGTCGTGACAGGATTTGCCTGTTCATGTTGACTGGTATTCTTTATTGATGTTAAGTCAGTGTCAAGGGTAAGAAAATTTTCTGTATCAGTATTGGGCTAAACTTTGGGTTTTTAGCTGACATTGTGTAAGTATAGGAAGGAAAATGAATGGTTGAGTGCCAGCGCGGGACTTAGAAAAGTAGGAGGTAATTTTACAGAGGTTGTGCATAAGGAATAGGATTTTATTTATCTGTTTGTTTTGCCATGCTGCTGATGGAACCCTGAGCTTTGTGTATGCTAAGCAGACTCAGTACCATTAAGCCACATCCCTAACTGCGTTATCTTTACAGATGTTGTAGGAACTCTTTATTTATTTTTTTTCTTTTTTCTTTTTCCTTCCCCTGGTACTAGGGATTGAACACAGGAGCACTCTTTGGCTTTTTTAATTTTGAGATAGGATCTCACTAAGGTGCTGACAGTGGCTTCAAACTTGTGAGCCTTCTGCCTCAGCCTCCTGAGTAGCTAGGATTACAGGCGTGAGGCACTGCACCTGGCCATAACCCTTAGTTCTTACCTAAAAAAGGGCATTGTCAAGCTCTATGCTAAATAACTTAAGTATATTATCATACCTACACTGTTTTACCTGGCACAAGGAAAATTCAGACAATCCTAAACCTGTTTTGACATGACATTAAATAAAAACATTTTTAATGGATGCTTCTGAGTCAGGCCTTAATGGAAATGGTAGATTCTCTTCTATTAAGTCTCCAAACCTTAGTTCTCCTTAATATCTAACTTGTGTATATGTGTGTGTTATTCTCTTATTCTCTACTCAGCCATTTATTTACTCAGTATAATACAGTTTGGGGTCATGTTGATATTTATGTAAGCCTAGCAAACATCAGAATTAGAATTTGTAATGTGACCATTTAGAATCAAATGAAATCTGTTTCTTCTATTAATGATAACATTTAAAGGTGTGAATCATAGTCTTGGACATAAAATAATTTTATTCTTTATCTTGAATTTGTTACTGTTTTATATTTTGCAAGGGCCTTCAGTGACAAAATTGTATCAGAGAGAGAATTTCTCATAATCCTTATAATAAAAATAGCATATAAGGACAAATAAAGACTGTTTCAGTCTTATTGGAAACTGAGCATAATATACTTTATTGATGTTATACTGACACCTTCAGAAGGAACTCATATGAGCAACTTTCCAAGAATAGCTTGTCCTTGGTTGAAGATCTTGATCTCTTAGAGGTATTCCTGAAAAGCATATGTTGCATAAGTATATTCTTTATAATAGTTTGTATGGCTTGACACAGATGTGCAGAGAAAGTAATTTTCATAATCTTCATGTTACTTTTGTTTACTTTTTGAGAGAATTACTTGTGTTAAAATGTAGTTTTCATTTTATAATCTTGTTTTTTTCAAATTTTTCTATGAGCACTCTCAAAGTTAGTGTTGCAGGGACTTCATTTGAATATATTCTTTAATTTTGGTAGGGTTTAAAGGTTATATAGGAGCATTAACTTGCCTTGTCCCCCCTCTCCCCACCCTCTAGGAATCACCAAGCCAGTGATTACAACTTCTGTGAAACAGAAGAAATAATTATGAAGTTTTTAAAGAGCAAGGTGAAAAGTTGGGTTTTTATATTAGAAAACTGATTTATGAGCTGGGCACAGTGGCACATACCTGTAATCCCAGTGGCATGGGAGGCTGAGGCAGGAAGATCACAAGTTCAAAGCCACCCTCAACAACTTAGCAAAGCCTTAAGTGACTTAATGAGACCCTGTCTCAATGGAAAAAATAAAAAAGGGCTGGAGATGTAGCTCAGTGGTTTGAACCCGTAGGTTCAATCCCCTGTGCCCCCCACCCCCTCGGCCAAATAAAAGAAGAAAATTGGTTTATGAACTTTTTGAGGTAAAAACTATGTGTTATTGGTGAAACATTATATATGACACTGGATTTTTAATGTTTTATTTGGCAAGGAAGCACACAAAATTTCAGTATGCCATTTAGAGAAAATGTTTTGGGGATTCAAAATGATAACTCTGACATTAGTCCTTCGCTTTGATCAGCTTATTCTGATGCTGCTTCTACTTGTCACTCCTAAGACTTTTTCCTAAAACAGGGCTTCCCAGCAGTAATTTTTGTTATTGTAGTCTCACCATACATTTCTTTGATGAGAAATTACAGTATTGACAGGCTTTTGTTTCCCTCTTTCTGCAGAATATGAAAAGTCTGCATTTATTTAGTCAAACATCTGAACCCCTAATGTATGTTAGGCAGTGATTATGTGTTGGGAATATAGTAAAGAACTAGATAGATCTGGGCCTCACTTTTGTATATATTGTAATCAAAACATAAAACCCCCTTGCATTGAGTTTAAAATGATAAATTTTAAGTTTTAAATTTTTAAATAACATTATTATTTTTTTAAAGAGCGGGATAGTAAGAGAAAGAGAGAATTTCATTTAGTGTTTCATGTGGCTTTTGTTTCTCTGAAACTTTGTTGTGCACATGGTACTGGGGTTTGAACTCAGGTGTTTGTGCATGCCAGGCAAGCGCCATTACCACTGAACCACCGCTGTAGCCCCCTAAATAACTTATTTCTTAATTGAATGGCAAAAGATGAAATTAAGTGACTATGTCAGATAATCTGGCAGATGAAATAGGCAAGGGCTACAGATTTAAGAACCATACAATTGATTTTGAAATGCCTGCCTGTTTGGTATGGTCCTAGATGCTACAGTCTAGTAAATAGTAGGACTTTGTTTTTCCTTTCAGATGTTTTTCAATTTTGAGAAAACAAATCAGAAACTACTTTGATTTTTACTATTTTTTTGTTTTTGTCATTTCAGTTTTGTGTAATAACTACTGTTTATGGAATACTTAATGTTTCTGGGTGTTTTATATGTACGGTATAATTTATTTCATACACCACAGTGACCTACCTACTCACCAGGTTTTGAGCATTTATTTAGGTGTCACTGTCTAAGCATTTCATCTTACAAATAAGGACCTTGAGCAGGAGCAGGCAAAGCTGGGAATCAAGCTTGCATTGGGTTGGCAGTCAAAGGTTTATGCCCTCTCCAAAAAGACTTTTTAGCCATTTTTTATGATAAAACTTTTCATTTACAATATAAATAGTAGGTCATTAGATTATAATATTTCCCCATTGAATAGATTCTCAGACCTATGGAAGTGTAAAAGCTTGGGTAATATGAAACCCTACATGCACTTTGTTTTTTTCTATTACATAATATGTCTGATTGCTTAATTTATAAATTATGTAAGAAATTAACAATAATAACTAATAATAATATAGAATAGTTGTAATAATGTACTATAGTTAATATTGCCAGCATCACTGCTGTGTGCTTCAGGTTATTAGCAAGTTAAATAAGGATTGCTTGAATATAAGCACTGCAGTACTTCAGCAGTTGAGCTGATAACTGAAACAGCTAAGTAATGAACAGGTATGGGTATAGTTTCTCCTCTGCATCCTTGAATTTGATCAATCTGGGATTGAAAATTTTTGGGGGGAAATTATGTCTTTGTTATTATTCAGGGAAAAATCATGCATTAACATTTGGGAAAAATTTGTATTAAATATGTCTGTGTATAGACTTTTGTGTCTATTTGCTAAACAATATAGTACAACAACTATTTACATAGCATTTACATTGCATTAGGTACTATAGGTAATCTACAAATGATTTTAAAGTATACGGGTGGATGCGTGTAGGTTATATGCAAATACTATGCCATTTTTATCTAAGGGACTTGAGTATGTATAGATTTGGGTACCCATATTGGGTCTTAACCAATCCCTTGCATATACTGAGGTATAACCATACAGTATGAATAAGCGGCACAAAAGAATGATTGATGTCCCTGTCAGATGGAGTAGAGATTTCATCATACTACTCAGAATAGCATACAGTTTAAAACTTACAAATTTTTTGTTCATGGAGTTTTCCATTTAATATTTTCAGAGTATAGTTGACTATGGGTATTTTACACCATGGAAAGTAAAACTACATAAGGGAGACTGGTGAATTCACTAGATTAAAAAAGAACCAATAGGGAACTGGAGCAGTGGCTGAGTGGTTACAGTGCTTGCCTGGCATGCACTAGGACGTGGATTTGAACCCCCGCACCACGTACACAATGAAGAGTCAGAGCAACTAAAGCCACATGAAAAACTAGATGAAATTGGTTCTCTCTGTCCCTCTCACTCTCACTCTTTCTCTCTTTACTTTTTTTTTTTTTTTGGTCAGGGCTGAGGCCCGAACTCGGTGCCTTGTGCATGCTAGGCAAGCGCTCTACCACTGAGCTAAATCCCCAACCCCTCTTTCTCTCTTTAAAAAAAAAAAAAAAAGAACCAATAGAAGATTTAAGTGGTGCCCAACTAAGGAGTCATTTTATGTTAAGCTATATCATATTTTTTATGAAAACTTGAAATTTCTGTCCGTACCAACTAATATAGCTATTGCATAATTCTGGATTGAATTTATAATGAAGTTTAAAAAATTAAGTCTATAAAATTAGGTTTAAAATTGATATGTTTCCTGTAATCAAGTATCCTATGTAATGGTGGCCATATTATGCTGATGGCATTGAAAATTGTTAGCTTGGAAAATGTCTACTTTTCGTTAAGTTTCTTTAGTATCCTTTTCTCGATTTCTTTCAGGTTTTTTTTCTCCTACTGACTTTATGATTTTTGCATTTAAAAGAAGATAAAAAGAACTAGTATCTAAAATTAAGTAATGCTCATCTGCTTTAGTACTGCCTCATCTCCAATCTGATCATCTGACCATATCCCTGCCTCTCTAATTTCTATGGCAGTAATTGAAATCTTGTATAGTCTTCAAAATGTAGAGAGCAGAGCTATTTGCAGTTGTGATCCAATGGCATGGTTAACCTCTAAATTTACCAAGTTGCTTTATATTTGACGTCTCTTTCTGGTATGATTTTAACTTGCCGGTTCTTCATATATTTATATTATAATCAAGCATTACTGTCATTGTTTCTGAATTCATATTTAAATTCTTTAACTCCTGAATAATTGAAATGATGTTGATTCAGCTTAGAACAAAGACGAGATAAATGACTGAGTCCGATATTCCAAATATTTTCTAGTGTGCCTTTACTTTTCTCTGGGCACAAATGGAAATTCTCAGCTTCTGACTATTATTAAAAAAAAAAAAAGGTTTGTTTCTGTTCGGTGAGACAAATTAAAACACCGCTGGGAATGAAGTAGTTAGCCCAGTCTCGTAGACATTAGCCTCCCTCTGTTTATTTCCTCATGTGTGTATTCCTAGAAGCAAACAGCTGTGCAGTTTTGTTCTTTATTCTTTTACTTAAAATATAAATCTCAATGGAAATAAACTGAGCATTTATGCTCAAAAAATCTGCCTTACTTCTAATTTTTATTGTCCTTTACAGTTGAATAAATGTTTCCATTCTATTAAAATATTTTTGGAAGTTACCAGAACCTTGCTATCAACCATTTTCATGTTGTGGCCATAATGTACATACCATATAGTGGTCTGCTGTTTTCACTAGGTGATTGATCTAACATTTTCTTACACATCACATAATCATAATTGTAACAGCTGCATAGTATTAAACATTTTATTTAAAATTCTGTTCAGTTCACTTAATTCTAAAACAATATTACTTACAGTGAATAACTTGCATTTTAAACTTTAAACATTTTTTGGTTGATTAAATGTTAGTATTTAAATTCCTAAAGCCATTTAAGCTATGCAAATTAGCATAGGTCTGCAGGCTTCAATTTAAAGAAAGTTCATTACGAGTAAATAAAAATTCTTCAATTTGGGGGTTGGGGATTTAGTTCAGTGGCAGAGCACTTGCCTAGCACATGGAAGGACCTGAGTTCGGTCCTCAGTCCTGAAAAAATTTCCTTCAATTTGAACGGTTGTAATGAAACTTAAAGTATTTGAAATACTTCTTAAATCTTAATTATAGATAAGGCCTTATAAGATGCATCAAAGGTTGTAGTGAGTTTTATTTTTTTACTTATATTCACGAATGCATGTTTATACTTAACAATTCATGTGTAATTGGCAGAAGTAAGCCATTTATTACAGTAAGTTGATGTAAGTCCAATCTGTCTATGGTGAAATTTAGACAGTCTTATGGTAATGTATAGTTAACTTCCATGACTGCTTACTGATGAGCTCTACATAGTTCTCATTTTAGTTGACATACTTGGTATTTGTATCTGTCATCCATGGACTTTTTTCTACACTATTGAATCTATATTTTTAGTGTATATTAATCATTCAAGTTTTTGTAATGCACTTTTAACTTTTATTTCTTCTAAATGTATTTATCATAAGGCATAGAGATAGAATTCTGTATTTTCATTTTTTAACAATCCTTGTTATTGGAGATGACAGTCACCTCATCTGCATTCCAATTGTTATTATAATTTTCTTTTTTTTC